>MU004424.1:0-96839 GCA_010405375.1 Lophiostoma macrostomum CBS 122681 | reverse complement strand
CACCATAACTCGGTTGCTCTGCACGCTCATCCGGATGGCCATCACTCCGATTCTCCACATCTTCGGTTCCGCTGAGATCCTCATCGGACATTTTATTCGTGCGCACGGTACCGCCTTTGGTATCCAGGTCGCTGAGCACCAGATCGGTATCTCCGGGAAAGATGCCGCGCTCGCTGGAAAAGTCTTCGAGGCCGGTTCCGGTGCGTCTGTTTGTCGTGGTGCGTGTGCCGTCTGCGCCGGTGCCGTGGCGGTAGTAGCTGTGCGTGTTGTAGGTTTGGCCGTTGGAGCGCCCGGATGAGAGGAGGCGGGGGAAGAGTTTTGTGATGAGCGGTTTGAGGGTGGGGAGGCAGGCGCCGACGATGGCGCCGTTGACTTCGATGACGGACCAGATTGCGATGCCGAAGTTGTCGTAGGTCGAGTCTTGCGCTAGGGCGCCGGTGTATAGTGCTTTGAGGCGGACGACCGAAATGATGCAGACGCTTGGGTTTGTTAGCCTTCGGTCGTTCTGAGAGATTGTGAAGCTCGTAGGCACAACGTAGGCTTTTGAAAGAGAGATCAGAGACTTACAAAAATCCCAGTAAGAACACGAGACTGACACCAATCTTTTGCTTCTTTGGCAGCTGGAGGGCCAAAATCCCGGGGATGGGGAGCAGGACGATGATAAAATCGGTGAAGATGTTCAAACTCGCGTTCAAAAACCACAGGACTGCACGAGGGAAGCACCACCCGTCGACCTTGTCGAGTAACCAGTACTTCTGGACAGGAAAGCACGGAGCGATGCTAGAGAAGATTGACCACACCGAGTAGATGCAGATGCCGACGAACACGGTATAGCAAGCCGTCCGCCATTTTGATGGGCCAAAGACACGAAGGCAGAGACAGAGAATGGAGAATTTAGTCAGGCTGAGACTTATGTTGTAGAAGATGATCGAGAGATAGGATGCCTCATAGAGGTCAGCATGATTGGATAGTATTGTTCCAGAGAGGTGAAAGGCATACTCTTAAAAATGCTTCCTCCTGAGCTTCAGTAAGGTCCACCCAATGTTGGCCTAGTCCACCTTGTGACACCTCTGCTTTTCATTAGGATAGGGGTATGGATGGATATCGAGAGACTGTACCAAGATTCATGCAAATGCATGTCAAGAGCGCGAATACCTGGAAAGATTATTAGCAGGATGTCGCTAGAACATCCAGGAATCATACAAGTGCCGCAGTGACCAGTCCATCCTCCTTGCCAATGGCATTGACAACTTTCCATCGAACATACAACCGTAGTAAGACGAACAAGGCTGCGATCGAAACTGTTACGTACGCCCAAGCAATGACTTGAGCGCCTCTTGCGGAAATGCCAGTGGCCATAGCGATGTGCAAAGAAAGATGGCGATCATCTCAAGGCTGTCAAGTTCAGATGCGCGAGATCTGTGAGCCGGGCCCTTGGAACAGATATGTCGCTCAGGGCAAGTCGTCAAGGATTCACATGGCTCGAGTGCGCGAATTTCAATTGGAAGAGGCGTAGGATTGAGCGTGATCGACAAGATTCATATCCCAAATCACCGTGACAAGAGATGCCGGCCATGCTGAAGCGAAGGGGCGAAAGTTTATCTTGTTCCCCAACCTTGACGGCGGAAGCCAGGGGCACCACAGCCCAACCCAGCACCATGGTTGAGCCGCCTTGCTAGATGAACCATGGAATACTCCTGCGCATTTCTAGTGGGCTATGGATCTTAGGGTGCTCTATCTGGCGTGCTCACCGAAGACTGAGTGGCGGTTGAGGAATTGCCGGAGGGTCACCGGCGTGTGGTGGTGCTGCTTGGCAGCTATTAGCACCCCGTGGGGTCTCGGGGCGCGCTCCCATTGGAGGTAATCAAGCAATTCCAAAGAAGCGTAACAGACTTGAGTCAGTCCAAGGCTTTCGATTCCCCGTGTTCCCCGTGTTCCCCGTTTGCGAGGCGGAAGCGAATGTCTAGCAGAGCTGGATCAGAGGGTGATACGAGATGCGTATTGGCATGAGCGTCTCGGGTTAGACCACGATCGCATGATATCGGACACTCTCCGGTGCTATTACACTTCATGGATGCAAGCGACCATACAAACTGTGGCATTCGCTCGCTTGATTTAACGCTTTATGTACAGCAAGAACAATCGTTGCAGGACGACGCCGTGGCGACCGGAGCCGTAGCACAGGTACTCACAGATGCGAAAGCTTCAGTTGATGTCGTTGGACCCTGACCCTGCACCGTGGTCGCCTTGACAAGCACCGGAAGCGCGGCACCTGTACCTAGGGCGAAGACCCTATGGCCAAGCACTTCGATTTCTGCATCAGAGCGGGTTCATCAAGCAAGGACATGCAGGGACTCACCTCTGAGTAAACTCGCAATCTCGCCTGAGTGGGATGTCACGGAAATGTAGGTGCTGTCATCGTTGGAGAAGACGTCATCCAAGACCTTCTTAGATCGAATGTCTTGATCAGTGCTCGTCTCTGCGTGCAAGGGCGTCCAATATGGATCGTATTCTGGGAAAGCCTTCTCAAACCTGTAGGTTGGGAAGCTGGCATGTATGTACGTCTTGTTGCTCCGTCGATCGCAGGTATGTGCAGATATGCCCTCACGGAAGAGTTCCTTGATGGTCGGGACGAACGGATGCTTCCGAGGAAGGTCCAGTCCAGAGAAGGTGAGATTTGCAGTAGACAGACACCGGTAGAGTGGACTGGTGTAGTACGACTCAGGCGGGGTGATTAGTTCGTCTATGATCAAGTGTTTCCAGAAGCCGTTGACAGCAAGAGCCTGACTGATGCCCTTCTGCGTGAGATGGGCATCAGCCCAAACGACCGAGTTGTTGCCGTCCCGTTCGGACCAGTAGCAGTTCCATGCAGGAGTGCCGTAGTAGGTTTCAGCTGCATTATGGATACCTTCGCCATGGCGTCCCAGGAAGAGCAGTGAATACCGCTCGTTGGAATGTGCGTGATGGTTCAGCGATGAAATGTAGCGAGAGAGACGCTGCCACTGCGTTTTGCGCGTGTAACCAGAGTATGCGGAGTCGCTGGGATAGGTCCGGTTGATGAGGCCAAAGTTGGACGCGGTAAAGTTGAAAGTCGAGGCGTCGGTGGTCGGGTCGTCTTGCTGAAATATGCCCGGCACTACTGTGTAGTTGATGTGGGTTTGATGCGCGGAGGCAACTCCAGTGGACGCCAACAGGGCGCAGGCACCGAGGACCCAGGACAGGGTGTTCATGCTGTATACCTTGGGACGCAGATGCGATCTTAGATGTCACAAACGCACGCAGCTATCACAGGAGCATTGGGATGGAGTTCCAGCGACCCGGGTTTTGTTTATGAGGGCCCTGGTTCATCGATGCAAATTGTCGATCGCATGGTGCTCCTCGCAGCGGTCAATGGGCCCAGGGCAGCCAGTGACGGCCACCAATGGACAGAGAACGTGTGTTCGGCTGGCTTTCCGCTCTTGGCGTAGGCGAGCTCTCTGCCAGGGTTCGTCGAGTGCGAGGCTGCTCTGGTTCCCGGTCATGCTGCTGATCTGGGCAGCTCGAGGTCCACGAGTTGAGCGCGTGCAAAGGTAGTGGTGGAGGCTCTGGATCTAGTTTCTAGTGTTTGATCACTTTTGTAAGGCGACTCAACTTCGCATGGCTCTCAACGCCCACATCTCTATTATTATACCTTTAAAAGCTCAGAATGCCTGCGTCACTATAGCTTCTATTCTCTATAAAGGATTATAGTCAATTCTTTATAACGTTGTGGAGTGAGGTTGCTGTAAAGAGGAGGGTCGGTGTCTTAGTAATCAAACACTAGAAACTAGCTCCTTCGTAGGGAGGCACAGGCCGCCGTGATGCGAAGACAACCAGAATGCGGAAGGAGCGAATGCCGAGGTTTGTTCAAGATTCGGTGGCTGTGAGTCGAGATGGTGTTTGCTCTGCGAGCCTTCGCTCCAGGTCAGATGCCTGCGAAGCACTTGGTGGTGAACTGTATACGTCGACGCTTTGTGAAGGTAGCTGGAGCGGTGCATGGGTGCTATGGATGCAAGTCAAGGCAGGCGCAGGCTAAACTTGCCCCCGCCCGTGCATTCTCGAGATCTTCTCACAAAAAAAATATCTAGGTAGCCAGCCAGTTTGGTTGCGCGCTCACAGCCAGCAGCGCAGTGCCCAATGTTCGACACGGTATGCACCATCCCGCTCTCCCACGAGCTCTTTGCGCAGGCGGTGCACCCAAGTGAGCCAATTGTCTCCGTCGGGCTCGCCTCGGGCCACGTCTACACGTACCGGCTGCCGGCAGGCGCGAGCGACAGCGACGACGATGCCGACGCGACCTTGGCTTCAGAGAGCGGCTTCGGGCAGATTGAGACGGCCTGGCACACACGGCGGCACAAGGGAAGCTGCCGAACCCTGGCCTATGGCTACGACGGCGCCTACCTGTACTCGGCGGGCACCGATGGCATCGTGAAAGCCGCCCACGTCGCGACGGGCCAGGTCGCTGCCAAAATCGCCATTCCCTTCGATCTGTCCAGTGGTGCTGTCGACGCGCCCTCCCTCATACACGCCCTCTCGCCACAGACGCTCCTCCTCGGCACCGACTCGTCAGCCCTCCATCTCTACGACCTCCGCGCCCTAGGCCCCAAGGCGTCCCCGAAGCCCCAGCAGACGCACCACCCCCACGATGACTACATGTCCTCTCTCACCCCGCTTCCTCCAACCTCGGAGAGCACGAGCGGCCTCAGCAAGCAGTGGGTCAGCACCGGCGGCACAACCCTAGCAGTCACCGACCTGCGGCGAGGCGTCATGGTCCGAAGCGAGGATCAAGAGGAGGAGCTCCTGAGCTCCGTCATGGTCACGGGTCTATCAGCAAAGGGAACCAGTGTAGGCGACAAGGTGCTGGTCGGAGGCGGCACCGGCGTCCTTACCCTCTGGGAGCGGGGCGTATGGGACGACCAAGACGAACGGATTGTTGTGGACAGGACCCCAGGGGGCGGCGAAAGCTTAGACTCCCTCGCTTTGGTGCCAGAGGGCGTAGGGCCTCGTGGGAAAATTGCCGTCGCTGGCATGGGCAACGGAGGGCTGCGTTTTGTCAAGATTGGGCCCAACCAGATCATCGACGAGCTGAAGCACGACGAGCTCCAAGCCGAAGCAGTCATAGGTCTTGGCTTCGATGTGACCGGACGGATGATCAGCGGGGGCGGCAAGATGGTCAAAATCTGGCATGGAAAACTGGCGACGGAGCAGGAGGAGCTTGTGGGCGAGCAAAATGGAGGTTCGAAACGCGCACTCGACAGCGACGATGACGACAGCGATGAAGATTCGGAAGAAGAGAGCAGCGATGAGGAGAAGGCAAGCAAGAAACGTAAGAAGAGGAAGAGGAGCAAAGGCGAACAGAAGGGCAGTGGCATCATGGGCTTCTCAGGACTCGATTGATTTGGCCGAGTTTGGACGTTTCAAGACGAGAAACTTCACATGCAGGTCGTAGAATGTCGACATCGACCACGTTCTCCAGACGTTCGGATCGTCACAGTCGACCTTGCAATAATGCCCGAGGAGGCGTTGTCTGGGATGACGAAAATGGACAACACTCTAGATTGCTTACTGGCGCTCGTTTCGTTGTTTACATATACCCAGGGCGAGAAGCATGCGCTCCATTAGAATAATGGAGGATCTGCTATGGCGTGTTGGATAGGTAGGCTCTACGGCCATATACAAAAATCGACTAAGATCTTTCGGAGCAGTACTCAGGTCGAATGTTTCTCAACAGCGCCCTTTGTTATCGTTTCTCAGTCCAAGTCTGATTGTCGTCATCCGGTCTACCCTTAGACCCCAATGCACAAAACCAGGCTCGGCATTCTCGGCACTGTGTGCGTTCCGGGGCATGTATATATACCTGATTATAGCACGCCCTGCACTACGTTCCCCAGAATTTGCGAGCATGTTTCGATCCTATCGCTCTTAGCTCCCTGGCTGACTCGTCTATATTATCCTCGCTTAACGACTATAGGACGTTCCACGCCTCTTCCATATTATTCAATCTATCTCTGCCACACGCTGGTAGCCGCGGCCCATCCATTCCGGTGCGGATCCGGACTAGTTGGTTGAAGTGGATGTTCAAGACTCGTGGCACTTTACACGGTAGAGGACGGTTGGTGGACGGGAATGAAATCTCCGATTTCTGGGGCATGCGTTGCCGGTTTGGGACACCATGGGTGTGGCATCATCGAACATTCTTCATTTGGAGAGGGATTGCAGTGGCATGGGTACAATGTTTAAATACTGCGCAGAGATCTACAAAGTCGAGATGCGTGGTACAGCAAGCCTCGACCACCCCATCGCAAAAACACTTCGATCCGGGTTCAAGCCGCCATGAAGTTTTCTACTTCGCTCGCCATCGCCGCTGCTGCATCGTCTGCCTCTGCGCACACCATCTTCGTTTCGTTGAACGGAGGCGCCATTGGAGACGGTGTCCGTGTACCCTCATACGACGGCGTATGTATTCGATTATACATCCTCAGACAAACCATCTTAGCTAAAACCTTCCCTCCAGCCCATCACCGAAGTCACCTCGAACGACATCGCTTGCAACGGTGGACCGAACCCCACAACCGCGACGTCAAAAGTCATCACCGTGCAAGCCGGCTCGACAGCGAAGCTCACATGGCGTCATAGCCTGACATCCGGATCAGGAGACGTGATCGATGCCTCGCATAAAGGCCCTGTTATGGCCTACATGAAGAAGGTGTCTGACGCGACCAAGGATAGCGGCGTCGGCAATGGCTGGTTCAAGATCGCTGAAGGTAGGCCATCTCTCCCACCACATTCCACCCCTTCCCTATTCCCATCCTATCTATACTAATATCTACCACCAAAAGACGGCTTCGACGGCACCAAATGGGGCGTGGACCGCCTAATCGCCGCCGCCGGCGTCCAAACCATCACAATCCCCTCCTGCATCGCCCCGGGCCAGTACTTGCTTCGCGGCGAGCTCATCGCGCTGCATGGCGCGCAGACAGCCAAGGGTGCGCAGTTTTACATGGAGTGTGCGCAAATCAATGTGACGGGCGGCAGCGCGAGCAAGACGCCTGCGACGGTGTCGCTGCCGGGAGCGTATAGTGCGAATGATAAGGGCATTCTGTTCAATTTGTATGGGGGCGCGAAGACGTATACGCCGCCGGGGCCGAGCGTGTTTGCGTGTTAGGGTTGGGGGAGAGTGAAGAGCGAAGGGGGTGGATGGGGGTAGTAGTGTGGGATTGATAGATATGGTGAGTTCAATGATATGGTTTTCAATTGGACGACCGGGCTTGCTTAACCTGAGTGTATGTGTTTGTTCTGTACAGTGCGGTGGGTCGGATGAGTAGGACGTAATGAGATACGGTCTGTTTGAGGGGTCCATGGTTGTTGCTCCCGTTCACGCTCCCGCTCCTGCTCTCTCAGTTCACCCACTTTTCTAGAGTTTGGAGATGACCTTCGACTGTATTCTTGCCTAGTCTGTCAAAAAAAGATCATCGTGCAGGCCCGTGAACGGACTTGGACGTCAACGAGAAGGGACAGCGGAGCAGCATCACTTGATGTTCGAGCATGAAGGAGAAGTATGAGGGTAGCTAGATTAGATGTTGAAAGTGCCGTAACATTACTGACTAGAAACTATGGTATAACGTAGCGAAACATGCGTATCATCACCTCATCATAAACCCAATAAATCAATCAATCAATCAATCAATCAATCAATCACTCAGTCAAACCTCCTACTCAGCCTCTCCTCCTCGCTCACGTGAAACGTCGTCTCCACCATGATCTGCATCGCGCTATTCCAATTCCCATGCACACTCCCACTCCTAGTCTCACCCTCACATGCATGCTCCCGCTCGAGACTCCCATCGGACCGCTTCCCGCGCAAGCTCTTCTCGCTCTCATTATCCCCCTTCCCATCGCCCTCCCTTTCCATATGCATCCCACAATCCTGCGACCGCAAAGCACTCTTCTCCGTCCGGCTCCGACTCGGACTCTGACTCCTGCCCAAAGCCATCTTCTTGGCGAAACTCGTCTGGTACCAGTTCGGACTGCGCTGCGGCTCCTTGTGATACCCACCTGCATAGTGGCAGTGATGTTGGTGTGCTTTCTCGGGAATGCCGAGCCAGCCTTCTTCGTCTTCTCTGGCGTACCGCTGTTCGCGGGGGTCGACGGTCAGCTCCGCGACGTTGGTGCCGCGGAAGCAGTTTAGTATGGCGGTGCTGGGCTTGGTCGGCTTGGGGTTGGGTGTGGGAGAGCGCCGCGTGTGCACGGGAGTGGGCGTGTTGTCTTTGTCCGTGAGACCGAGTTTGGCGGATGCGAGGTGGAAGAGTGGGCGCAAGGTTGCGAGGCTGCCGGCTGTGATTGCAAGACCTTGTTCGACGGTGGACCAGATTGCGATGTCGAGGGTTGCCCCTATGGGGTATCAGTGTGGTCCTATATATGCGAGATGAGGGAACGATTGGATGGAACTTTGTAGTTGTTGTAGGTGAACAAGTATCGTGGCAAACTACACGCGTGTAGATAGGAAGGTAGAGAGCGATACTTACAGAGGAAGTCAGGCGAACGGAAGTTCGGGATGTACTTCATACGCGCAATGACTGCAAAGCTGGCCACGCAACCCATTGTAAGGAGCGGTGTCAGCGCCATCTTCGCCCGGCGTTTCAATCTGAGGTTCCAGACCAGGAAGGCTGGGATGAGCGCAAACGTAAAATCTGAAATGATACTGAAAACGCTGTACAGGTACCCTAGCCCAATGATGACATCGATGTGAAGACACTGCCCTGAGGGGTCTGTCTTGTCCCAGAAGTACGATATCGGTTTACATTGGAACATGACGACGAAGAAGAATACGACGCCCGCGACGACGGAAATACACATAGCGGCCGCGATGATCCAGGAGTGAACGCGTTTGGTAGCGATGCGAAGGAGGAACCATCCAATGGAGACTTTGGAGGTGATCATGCTGACGCAGTAGAAAAGGTAGCAGAACCACCATAGGTGCTTCGCAGTGTGGATATTCTGGTCCGAGAGGTCGGAGTGGTGGCGGCCAGTGCCGTACTGCACGCCTGTGATCGAACAGCAGCAGTAGGTTATGAAGGAAACCTGGTTTAATCAGTCATTTGTAACTACATTCTGGAGTTTGAAACTCTGTATACTTACACACGCGCACATCATGAGCCAGTCATCAAGACCAAACGCCCTCACCATCCGCACTCGCACAAAGCATCGGAGGGTGTTTGAGATTACCGCCGTTGTCAAGAACGCTACATCGACAGCAAGAAGCGCAGTGCCGCGATTAGGAACACTGGAAGCCATGGTGTGTGGACTTGCGAGGCTCTCGCCTGCTGAATAGCTATAGCTATAGATTCATAGACGATGGAGAGCACGTGGGAAACCTCGAAGGGGTCTGCGGACGGCTACACTTGGCCACATATAGTCCCCTCCATTGTCCGCACGGATACAACAGACCCATAATAATAACGTTGTTCATGGGAAACCGTCTGTTTCGGTCTACGCTTCCTTTCCTGATTGATGTAGTGGGTCGACGGGGCCAGCCCCGTTTCGGACCGCGGAACCGTGTCCGCGCACCTTACTACGGCGACTAAGGATGCCAGAGATGTCTGGACTTTTGGGAGAGTTTCGTCAGTGTAGTGCTCGTGGTTTCGAATCTGAATTGGAACTGCGGAAGGTGCCGGAGGCCATGGGGATCATCGTGCACCGGCGTAGAGGGGTACCAAACGCTGGCAGCAGCACCAGAAAGAGTGGATGCCTCTCCGCGAAGGCTGGATGGTCGCGAGGTAAACTTGGATAGAACATCGAGGGATGTACCTAGGTAGCTGATAGTGCCCCTTCTGGACCTGATTCATGAGTACGTGCACGTGTAGTGTCCGTCTCGGTTAGGAAAGCTTAAGCCGTCCCCACGTTGCGACTTCCCTTCTTCCATCAATCAACAGACTCAGAATCGCATAAGCTTGTGAGGAGCATCAGCCAGATCTTTTTTTTAAGCCGAATTCTATCTGTTTCGGGCTTTGCAGTGACGGTGAGAGTCCCAGGAGGTGACTTTGCAAATGTCTCGACTCGGAAGTTTATCGTTCACTACCTTGGCCCTAATGCAGTCTAAGCCACTTGGTGCACAACATGCACGCTTAAACGTTGCTGACCGGGACAGGCACACGGCAAATTCTCTTGTTAAACATACGTAGGGCACTGATTCGAGGGAATGCCTGAACCTGCGTCCAGATGCAGGTTCCCGGCATGATCGGAGAGAACTCCAATTCCTGCGCCACACCATGACACGGATTGAGTTAGCGGTCTACACATCGCGCCTCGATCCGCACATCAGTGCATCAGATCTATCGGATGCTGTGAGCCATGGGTGATCACGGTGCGTCACGCTTTCGCACATGCTCCACTCGTTCCTCTTGCCTGTGGCGATCGCACGAGCTACATAGGCATCGTCACTTGACTCAGAACAGCATCTTTCGTAGATCATGGCAAAGTAGTAGCGTGGATACGAGCGCTCAGTAATCACGACGACAAAGGCTCCGAGGAACCTAGGTCCCGATGATCAATAGGTAGTACCATGTCTAGCAGCAAAGACCGCGTTCCATCGTCAACCATGAAGATCCCAACCGCCACCAAAATCCTCCTCCGAGGTCTCAAATCATCTCCCGGCACATACAGCTCCACGAACGACTATGTGACGCCTTGATAACACCCGCGTACGCTTCCACCATAGCATCCCACTGTAAAGGCATCACCACAACCCCCTCCCAGCCCTCCCTCCCACCGCACTAATTCACCTTCGGCCCCCCCCTCTCCCCCAACCTCCGCATACAGCCTTGCATCCTCTGCTTCACGACCTCCTTCTGCCGCTCCAACAGCCACATGCGCTGCTGCGCCGCCACCACCCGCTCAACCATGTCCTGAAACGCCAGCAACACGTCTTTCACGCCTTCCCGCAGCGTCGCGTCCGCGATCTGCACTACAGCCAGCTCGCGAAGATCGTTGGCGTCGTCTCGCGCTTCTTGGAACTTGTCGTCGGACCACTCGAGCATGTCGTTGAGCGTCTCCAAGTCTTTGGTGACGGGCTCGACGAGGTTGGTGAAGAGGTCCCAGGGGAAGCAGGGCAGCTCGGCGAGGGGGACGCGAGATGGGGTCTGGGGTGGTGAGGGTGGTTGGTCGTCTCGGGGGTCTGGCATGGTGTTTGGATTATGAGAGGTCGAGTCGACTTGGAGTAGGTTGGTAGGCAAGAGGCGTGTTGTGGTCTCAGGGCAGGACCTGGTTTCTGGGGTTTTTATATACGAGACAAGGTTTGCTGTAGGCGTGATGGGATACGCATGATTCACTATTAGTATTTGCAAGTTCACAAGCAAAGGGTTTAGGTCACGCTGCTTCTTCACCGCTCGCAATGCTTTCTTTCGTGAGAATAGCTGCTCGAAGGACTTCCGACTCACCTCTTACTGCTTGCCTATTCTAGCTGCCCTTATACTCTCCTATACCATAGTTTCTAGTCAGTAATGTTACAGCACATAATCAAGCCAAGATCACAGGAGCATCCTGGTTTGAGCTCCATATTTACACACGTAGTCTGAGCCAGCCGGTGGCAGATTATGGCTCGAAAAAGATTACACACGCTGCCAGCTTCCTGACTTCCCCAATCTTTTCACCAGCCCATGCTATTGTACAGATTCCCTGCTTCACCGACGCAGTTTTCCCCTTGCACGCCGACCCCATAATTCTGTCACACAGGCCGCCGAAACGCCGAAAGACCATGCAGCACATTGATCATGTGCAATCCTAGGGTATCATCGAACAAAGCAAAGAAAGAGAAGAGGAAACTCCAGCCCATAACGCCGCAACAGCGAATGCAAATGCTCTCACATCGAACATCGACCCTTCCAAAAATAGCAGATCCCGAAGGTAAGCCGAGGCTAGTGTTCTACAGTTCATCCTTCCACGATAGAATATTCGCCCTCGATGGCCGTGTGATAGCCGGCCGGATAGCAAGATTACTCGGCCATTTTCTGTTTCCCGTAACACTCGAAGATCCGGTCCATGATGTCAACTTTTGGTGGCCGACAACAAAATCTTGAACAGCATCATCGAACTGTTCAATCAAATAGTGCTCATGGCTGTTCATGCGGCTACTCGCGTCGTTCTTGCGAGGCACGGGGGGTACGGTCTGGCGGATATTGCTGTTAGTCATCGAACTCAAACTACCGATCGTCTTCGGGCTACCGTAAGCGGGACGTTGAGGGACCTCACGATGTCTAGCATTATTGTCACGTCCTAAATCTGCAGGAACCAAAGTCTCCTTTGTCAGTCTCCGGTCTACCGGTGGGGCAGCCTGTTGAAAGACTTGAGAACTGCTTGTGTCAGAAGGACCGAGGAGAGCGCCCCACTCAATTGACTGCCTTGGACGGATAGCCCGCGCTGGAGCAGGGCTTCTCTGTAAAGGCGCCGAGCCTAGCTGTTTCAACGCGGTGATAAGGGTAGCCTGGTCCTTTAGGACACCTTTGTCGAAGATTCGGTCGGAGATGTGGTCCTTGTAGAAACGGAGGTATGGCGAATGTTCCACGCTAATGTCCAGGCACCTCATTACATAATCCGTATAGTCTGTTCTGTTGCGGATAACGAAGTCATCCCACTGCGACTTCGGGAGCATTCTGTCTTCTTGCTCTAAGTGGTACATTTGACGGCATAGATTCGTAAAGTGTTGCTCGTCCCCGGTATATTCAGGATACATAGTCCTGAATTGGTCGAATATCCTGATTGGGTGCGTGCGGGCTTGCGGTACATGTTTACCATTGATGTGCTCAGCTTGTGGTGATGGCTTAGTCCTAGAGAGCAGAGGCGTTGGGCTGGGCATAGTTTGGGCATGGCGCGAAGACCCTGAAGTCAATCCCTGCGGGGTACGCGAAGGCGTTCCCACCATCCGTTTCGACGGATCAGCTAGTTTCAGGGATTTGAAGTCTTCGATGGGAGATTGAGTATTGTTCACGGTATTAGACGGGGTGGGAGGGCGTGATTTTGGCCGGCTCGGCGGTGTCATCGACGTTGCTTCTTTTACCCGATCTTCCCGAACCTTTTGCACGAACTCTGTCTTGATTTTTCTGTGCGATGTTTCCGGATCTTGAGACGGGGGAGACAATTGAGAGAAGCTCGATACCTTGATCCCACGCTTTTTAACGTGGCGCGGACTCGATTTAGAAGGGGATCCACTGGACTTCCGCTTCATGGTGACTCTATGATTTGGGGAAAGTGTACCAGTCCGACCACTTTCAGGAGCCGCTATCTCGTCTGAAGCGAATTGTGGCACGGCCTTAGCATCTTCTTCAGTCGCTGATGTTCGGCGTTGATTCTGATCTGTCGGGGTGGAGGCATTCACCATGAAAACATCCACGGTCTCGGTGTCCGCAATTTGTACCGTGCGTCTTTTATCGAATGCATCTGCCTGCACATTAGGGTGAGTGGATCCTACGTTGATGGACCGCCGATCATTAGATGAAGTAGGATCATTGTATGTTCCGTGTACGATCGAGGTGGACAATGTATCCTTTGATGTCCCGTTGGAAGCTTGGTTCTGGCTTGAGGCTTGCGGTTTTGCAAGCGGTAGAAGTCTCCCATCCTTGCCTTTGGTATAAGGAGTATCCTTGACTTGAACTACAGATTCTTGGCGAGGATAACCTGGCGAAAGCATTACGCTCGCACCAGGCTTAGACACTGGGGCAGGTGCAGGCTGATCGTACCCTAGACCTTGGGGGACGTCAATCTCCATGTCCATATCTTCTGTTGAGTTGGTACCAGCGGGTATGGGCGGCGATGAGGGCGGATCAGGTGAAGGTTGCTCATCGACGAGGGCCTGAGAGATAGAGCTTGCCCTCGGTCGAACAACTTTCTTGGCTGATGTGTATTGTACGGCCTCGAAACTCGAATCCGGGGGTAGATTGCGATTCCCTTTGGTTGCTAGTTTTGGAGTCTGAGGAGCCGGAGAGGATGACCAGGAGACGGCGTCACTCAAGTCATCCTCGTCTTGTTCTGCTAATCCCAGACCTTCGTCTTGCCCATCGGCCCCCTCTTGGTATACATTAAGTTGATCGACACTCTCGTCATCGGTCTCCATTTCTGCTTCGACTTCCTCTGTCATACACTGCTCTTCGACCAGAGCGAGGATTTCTTGATATGTTTGAATCGGCATACTCCCATCAGTGAACCGAAATCCAGGAGGGGGTTTATGCCATGCTGTCAGCTATCAGCTGCCGTTTTCGATAGCTCATTTTTATACGACGGAACTTACAGTCTTGTCTTATGAGCAGTTTAACCTGTTCAGAGGGGACTCTGGCTGACTCCGAATCTAAGTGCCAGTCCTATCACCATATAAGCAGTGCCAGATTGATAATGGTCCACCCACACTTACATTCAACCATTCAGCCTCAGCTCGCGACGTTTCGGGTTCGGGTGATGCTTTCGACTTTGACGGAGAAGACTTTTCGAGGGATACCGGTCGCCTCACCGCTGGACTGGTACTCTTAGCAAGTGCCTATAATTCCTTACATGTTAGCGAAGCACAACGATGCGTGAGACATGATGTACGCACCTTTAAACGGCCCTTCTCGGCGGCGTCAGCCCAAATGCCCGTGGGTGGCTTGCCCAAGGTTTGTCGAGTATCTGAATCTGACCCATCGCTCTCGCGGTCCTTGTCTGCATCCAGCTCATGACCAACGGGAGCTCTGCGGCTATTACTCTGCGGATTTCTCCCGTGAATGAGGTTGAGGAGAGCCGCATGCTCCTTCGTCGGTGGTTGTGCCCTCATCTTTCCCTTGTCGAATCTGTTACCCTTTCCACGCAGAGATCCATCATCCGGGTGTATTTCTCGACTCTTTATGTGTCCCATCATGATCGGCTGCATTGAGCGCTCGGAGCCTCCTCCCCCGCGAGAGCGGCGCCGTGGGTCTCGTTCTTCTGGGTGTGGTGCGAGCTCTGTATAGGCTTGGGTTGCGAAGTCTGTATTGGACACGTCGAACGAGTTGTCGAGCATGTCGTCGTCCTCACGGTCGATCTGGATCGGGTTTTGCTGCGACATGCTGGCATCGGGCAACAAAGGTGCTTCGCTGGCGTACTTGACGTCTTCGATCGCTCTCGTGCGCTCTAGTCTGCTCAGCAACCCTACAAGTGTCACACTCACTGTGCAAGGGGTTGGACGACCCACTACCTGTGCGTACGGTCCTCGTTCCCAATCTAGACGATCGATGACCAGGTGGATCCTGTCCAATGGCGGTCCGTACGAGGTAGCCCTGATGTTGGACTTGCTGACCACAATCAGACTGTACAATTGCGCGCTGATCTGCGCTCCTGAACGTCTGCGTTTGTGGTAACGGTTCGCAAAGTCTTGCTGGCACGGTAAGGTCAATGAGGCCGCGACCGAGAGGTGGCCGTCGGACACGACGAGGGGCGACTTCTAAGTAGCCACAGTAAGCGGGCCGAAAGGCACAAAAGCGCAGATGGGTGTCAATTGCTACGCACCTTGATAACCTGCAACACGCGGCCCTCGTGGAACTCGGTGAAGATCTCCAGGGAACTCCCGTTGTCTTGGTAGAGTGTTTCCCAGCCCGGGTCCGGCTTGAGGCCGCTCCTCTTGCGCTGAATGCTTCCGCGTAGCCAATGGATGCCCAGCAACAGTTGTGCGTCAAAGGTATCCTCGAGCCAGGCGGGAAGGGCGCTGTCCATGGCCCGCCTGGGGCGACGCGACTTGGAGAGCGAGACGCGACGCGACGTCTAACGAGCGCAAAGTTAGATGATACTCGGAGCCCCAGAACAGCTGGGGAAGAGGGAGGGTCATGCAGCAACCATGCCTGCGAAGAGTCGAGCAGCAATTGCGCGATACGTCGAGGGCGTAACGGGTCGCATTTGCGAGTCGGCCCAGCGCCGTTTGGGGAGACGCGAAGCTGATTGCGGGGCACACGCCAACTGTCGGGCTGGTCCCGTGACCTGATCTGCATGCCCAGGTGGACGTCACACGGCCACGCCCGCTGCCAGGCGTCTGTCCTCGAAGACTCCCAGAGGTCGATATCGATGTCGAGTCCCACTGTACCATCTCTGCATGATTCTCGCCGCCAGCCAGCGCTCCCCATGCAAGACCTCAGCCGGCCCTATGCGTGCGTCGCCCGCTGACTAGATGGCCTGGCTGCTGCAAGCTTGCCTTCTGTCGCCGCCCGCTTTCTGCTGCGTGTTTGACGTGAACAGCCCTTTGGATGCCGTAGCAGCTATAGATCCGCCTGATGCTGGCCCTCACTCGTCGCTGGCCCATCAGCCGCCCACACGTCGTCGTTCTCGCTGTCCCCGCAGCATCCTAAGCTTTCCTCTCGTCCCATCGCTGCCAGGCCCAAAGCTCCGCCATGGCCCGAGACTCGCTCCCCGACACCATGGACCAGATGCACGCCTCTGCGTCCCGGTCCAGCGGCCTGACCACCTTTGACGAACTCGCAGCGCCCCCTGTGGCCTCGTCGGCTGGCGACACCAAGGGCATGGAGCTCGTGCAGGGTGGCTTCAGCGGCCTCTACAGTCGAATAAAGGCGTCCGTGGGAGGCATCAAAGAGAGCGGCGTCGAGCCTCCCGACGGCGGCTTTGTTGGTGGGGCAAAGGTGAACAAACCGGCGTCGCGGAACAATGCGCTCGTGTCGAGAAGCTCGACGGGCACCACCGTATCCTCGCCCGTAGTCGTCTCAGTGCCGTCCTCGAGGCTGCAATCGCCCGTCGTGCCCCAATTTCCTGACACCCAACTCCCACCGCCGTCCCGGGACTCGAATGCCTCGAGCTCTGTCGTATCCAATAGACCTTCGCTGAACGGCTCCAAGGCGTCACTTGCGACCACAAAATCGAGACCCTCAATAGCACCCAGTATGGACTCCACAAGGCACAATAAGGACAGCAGTCCTGGCATGCAGAGCCCTATGAGCTCCAACCTTAACATCAAAACTAGCATTTCTGAATCCGCTTCAGTTGAAAGAGCACCCTCCCAATACAGTCACGCCCAAGGGGAGCCATTCCGGCAACCCCAGGGGGACGCAGACCTGGACGAGGACGGGAGCGACACCACTGAGGATGACCTCGTAGTCGTGGATGGGGGAGGTTTCGCTAATGATAATGCCAGGTACGCCTTCCAGCTTGACCCAGCCCACGAAGCACTGGCAGCGACCAAACCCCGTGGCGAATCTCACTACACATCGGCGGCCTCGGCCCTGAAGAATTCTCGGGGTCACTCAGACAATGGCTCCGAGGCCACAGAGGTCCCTCACATAACAAACACGGCCCAAACCCCAGTTCTCGCCCCGGCGCCGCAAAGACCGCCCTTGGTCCATGTTGGGCCATCGCACCTACCCGGGTACCGACCGTCAAGAGCCTCATCCTCAGACGGGCTGAGCTCGGTCATCACGTCAACCACTGTGCGTGGTCCATCCGTTCCGCCCATCGACGAGCTCAAGCAACAGGGTCCCGGGAGGCCCGTCAACAATATGCCTCCGGCGGCCTTCTCGCAAATGCGACGCAAGATTTTAGATCGCGCGTTCTGGATGCGCGATGAGAACGCGAAGGACTGCTTCAACTGTGGTGATTCATTCTCTACTTTCAGAAGAAAGCACCACTGCCGAACTTGTGGCCAGATTTTCGACTCGAAATGCACTTCGCTGGTTTCGGGCAAGGTCTTTGGACAATCAGGCAATCTTAGAGTCTGCAAACCATGCGAAGACATCATCTATGGCAACGATGATGACTCTTCTGTTTACACTGATGATGGAGATCAGGCCTCTATTTACGAACAAAATGAAACATCTCATCATTTAGGCACAGAGGCCATTGACCCTTCTGAGAGTGATCATACCAAGATCGGAACACCAACCATGACGATTCCCATGACTCGGAAGGCTGGGAATGAGAAGAAGTGGCGCTCAGCCGTGATCGAAGTCGCCCCAACTCTAGCACGCCCTAGTTCTTCGAGGTCACTGCGATCACTTGGTGGAAGACCACGATCCTCGAGTCACAAGCGTCATCATTCTCGGCATCAACACATGCGAAATGTCAAGTACGATGAGCGAGCGCCATTCCATCAGCAAGAGCATGAAGGGGCGCGCAGTCGCCCTAGCTTGCCCGCCTTCCACCACGACAACATCATCGATCCGGATCTTGCTCAATTCATGTCGGACGAAGACACTAGCGAGGATGAACAAGCAAGTATCTTTGCTGCGCTTAGAGAAGACTCCCCAACGCACACTAGCATGGACAGTGAAAGAGGCGGTCTCGGGGCGCTCCTTCTCGCTATGCGGAAAGGAAAATCGAGAACTGGTGACAAGAGCGTGGTGAATGGGGGCAATGGGCGCGATGCAGACAATGCGAGCGTTACCAGCCGTCACATCAATCGGCATTCACGCAGAAGAAATCTCAGCATAAGCAGTGTAGCTCACGCGAGACCATCGCCCAGGCGCTCCAAAAGTAATAGCTTGTTGAAAACATTCGGCGCTGGACTCGGCGTTGTGGCAGGGCCAGCTATGCTTCCAAGTACAACGCCTTCTCCGCAACCGCAACCCACCATCCCTCCCAGTCGCTCCAAGATCACCCGCAGCGCTTCGATGCAAGGTGGAAAGGCACCTGCGATGGAGCTCAACCAAGCAAGTCTTCAGCATGTACGCAAGCTGCTGAAGCAGATGCTGCAAGATGCTGCCGTCGCCCATTCGTCTAGTTGGGAACGAGCCCTGTTGCCTATCCTACTACAATGTACGGACGACGTGAATCCTGATGTTCAACGCAATGACGATATGGACATTAGACATTACATAAAGCTGAAAAAGATCCCTGGCGGCCGACCGAAGGATACATCCTACGTCTCTGGAGTTGTGTTCACGAAGAACGTTGCGAAGAAGGACATGCCACGCAGTATTGCCAACCCCAGAATTGTCATTGTGACATTTGCCATTGAATACGCACGACACCAAACCCACTTCATGAGCCTGGAACCTGTCATTGCTCAAGAACGAGAGTATTTACGGAACCTGGTCAATCGCATCGCAGCTTTGGAACCCCACGTCGTGCTTGTCCAGCGAAACGTCGCCGGCCTCGCGCTGGAATTCCTGGAGCAAGCTGGGATCGTCGTTGCTTACAACATCAAACCGACCGTTCTCAATGCTGTGGCAAGATGTACTCAGTCTCCTATGATTTCCTCTGTTGACAAACTGGCCATTGATCCCGCTCACCTCGGGCGATGCGACAGTTTTGACGTGAAGACTTATGTCAACGGGAAGTTGAGAAAGACGTACATCTATCTGTCCGGATGCGAGCCGGAGCTTGGCTGTACCATCGTACTGCGTGGAGCCGAGACGGACACCCTCCGGAAGCTGAAGCGCATCACCGAGTTCATGTGTTATGTTGTGTATAATCTCAAGCTCGAAACTTGTCTCATGCGAGATGAGTTTGTCATGATTCCTGCTACATCTGACGGTGGAACGCTGGCTCGAAATCAGAACAGAGAGGAGACTGACGGGAAAACTTCGGTCACCAGCAATGCAGCCGCAAATGGTCCCGGTACGACTGATACAAATGCTCCTCATGCTGCTGGTGAGCTTCAGGTACCCGATGATGCTCCTGCGCCATCCTTCTACAGTGAAATGGTGGAAGAGCATCGTACGACGATTCTGTCCGCCTCACCGTTCGTCAAGTTTGCTCAGCCATACCTGTTGAACCAAGCTCGCGAGTATGAGCGCAAACTCGGTTATCTAAAGAAGCTGCGGGATCAATATACTAACGACGAGAGTGAGAAGATCGAAGGGTGGCCCCAGAAGTTCGAATTGGTGCAGCCTGAAATGGTCCATACTATGGTGGAGCGAGCTTCGACACAAGTCCGTGAGTTCTTGCACGCAGTACATGCCGCCGAGTACGACAAAGCTTTGCACAATTATCAGACCCAGAAAAGGCAGTGGGAAGCTTTTCTCTCAGGGAACAGAAATTTGTTCGATCCATTCAATCATCAGAAGATTGCAACGCTGTACAGCGTTGTTAACACGGGCACATCCACCCCGTGTGTCGGGCCCGAGATTATCGCTATGGGTTTCTACCATGAGCATGAGTACGATGATGGCTTCACACCCGACTGCACGCTCGGCCAGTATGTTGAAGATCTTTGCCATTCGGCAGGCGTTCTTTGCGACGTCGATGGATGCAACAGAAGGATGCTCGATCATCATCGCCAATATGTCCATGGTCAAGGGCAATTGAGTGTGCATACTCTCAAGATGCCGCCAAAGATGAAGAATATGCACAACACCATTCTCATGTGGAGCTGCTGCAGAATTTGTGGACAAGAGACACAAGTCATGCCCATGTCAAACAACACTTGGAAATACTCCTTCGCCAAGTATCTGGAGCTGACATTCTGGAGCAGCGAGCTCCATCCACGTGCGCACGTCTGTCCCCACGACATCCATAAAGATCATGTTCGATATTTCGGACTCAACAACGTAGCAATGCGCATCCAATACGACAGCGTTCCATTATACGAAGTCATTGTTCCACGCCCTGTCATTACATGGAAGGTCGACGGCGATCTCAGACTAAAGAACGAACAATTCTCAAAGATTGAAGAGCGGCTCGACCGCTTCATGGTCTCTGTACGAACAAGACTCAAAAGCATTCGCGTCGATAGCGTCATTCCCGACAAAGTGGAAATTTGTAGAGTCGAGGTGGACAGGCTAACAAAGCGGGCCAACGATGAGCATGAATGGATGAAGCAAAAGCTACAGGATAAGTACATGAGTTCCAAGTATTACGAGATCATACCCCTCAATCGAGCTATCCGCGCAATCCAAGAAAAGGCGATCGCATGGGATGACACTTTCACCGATTTCGAGCAAGAGTTCTTCCCCTCTGAAAAAGATATCAGAAGACTAGCAGCACTCCAATTGAAGAGAATCTTCCTTGAGCGCGATGAATCCACCAGCTCTCTCACATCTGTCGGAGAGGGAGCCGAACCTGGAGTGGAAGAGCCAGCTTTCAACGAAAGGGGGACATATCCCTTGGCGCCCATGCCTTCAACTATGTCTCCCGAGCACGCACATGATATGCTCACTTCGGTTGTAGAGGAAGATCAATCGTATGGGCCAGAGGAGATCGCTTCACAGGTGGAGAAGAGCAACAAGGCATCATCTACCCGTTCTTCATCACCCAGTACGAGTCAGGAATTGCCGCTACAAACGTCACTCGAAGCTTTGGAGAGGGAAGATGTTCGACACCTGGATCTCGCTGTATCCTCGGACTTTGTGGAAGCTTCCACAAGCAAAGACGAGCAATTGCTCAAAACTCCGACAATGGCTGCACAGCCCAGCACGCCTTCAGAGCCGGGGTCACCGACCCCCCTTGCACACCCGAAGGTGAATCCCATCGATCAATCTGTAGTAGAAGCTATCGAAAATATGCCTGCATCTCCAACGCCAGCACCAACGTCCGCCAACACGCTAGAATCCAAAATTCCAAGACTGGTAGATACAATTCGCCGAGAGACCACAACGAGGCCCACTGCGATGGTCAGAACCCAGTCCCAACCCGGTGGTGTACCGAAAATGCTTTCACATCAGGCCACCTCGTCCAGCATTAGCACAGGTCCAGCGTCCAACAACGGAGATCCTCCAAAATTATCTCTTACCGAGTCCGCCAGGGCGCTCGAGAAACGCATGTCTGAGCGACTCAGCCTGGGAACTTTCAAGCAGCTAAAGTCATCGTCGATGATACCGCGTTCTGTTCCAGTCAGAAGGCAAAAGGAGCCTACGAAAGTTTCTACACTAGCGAAACACTTTGAGCAGCTCCAGCGTGAGTTCGAGAAGGAAAGGAAAATGCAGAGAGCGCACCAACAACGGCAGAATCGCCAGTCTCGCGCGTATCCCGTGGCGTCTTCGAAGCCAATCGTAGAAGTCTACAAGAACGTGCATGAAGCCGTACAGGAGCATAGCCCTTCTGACGAGGATGCACAAGTTTCACCACCACGGATCAGCACCGATAATAGTACACTAGGAGACAGCACACTGACCGAAACAACGGCAGACGCCACTACCAGTACGCCGTCGCCTGTGGAGGAACGCCATCCTTCAAACACGCACCATGCTCCCCTCGAGACTGAGGTCCAACCCCCAGATATCAGCCAGCCTACCTCTGATGTTGAAAATGAAGCCAGCGACGTGGAGGCAGTGCCCGAGGACATCGCGCTTCCCGACTCTATCGCTAGCTCACAGCTCCTTGACTCCCAACTTGAAGCTTCCCTTGATCTACCGAAACACGAAAAGACCACACTCATGAAGATGCTCACAAGTTTTTGGTCTGAGCGCTCAGCCAGCGGCTGGTCTACGCTCGAATATCCGCTAGGCCAGAACGAACATGTATGGGAAGACTCAGATATCATTGTTCGGGAAGATGAACCTTCTTCGATAATAGCCCTTGCACTATCTAGTCCCGACTATCTTGCCAAATTGCAGACCTTCCGGGATGATCCGACTGTTTCAGAGAAAGGTATCGGCGGTCTCGGAACATCAGAAGCCTCGATTGAGCGCAACCTACTGCACGAAGCCAACACCAACATCCGGTACGGCTTCACAAACCGTGGTGTTCGTGCACAGTGCAAAATCTTCTACGCCCAGTCTTTTGACGCTCTTCGTCGCAAATGTGGCGTCGCCGACCGCTTCGTGGAATCGCTCTCCCGCTGCTCAAAGTGGGATTCTAAGGGCGGAAAAAGCAAGTCCATCTTCCTCAAAACGCTAGACGAGCGCTTCGTTCTGAAATCGCTCTCCGCCATCGAAGTGAACGCCTTCTTCCGATTCGCTCCCAACTATTTCGCCTTCACGCACCAGAATCTGTTCAAGGGTCTACCGTCAGTGATTGCTAAGATGTTCGGCCTCTTCCAAGTCCAGATCCGGACGCCCAATGGTCGCGATTTCGACTGGTTCATGCTCGTCATGGAGAACCTGTTCTATGAGCGCGAGCCCAATCGGCGGTACGATCTTAAGGGGTCGATGCGGAACCGCAAAGTCGAATCGACAGGCGAGCGCGACGAAGTGCTGCTGGACGAGAATCTAGTCGACATTATATACTCGGAAACACCCATCTTTGTGCGCGAACACACGAAGAAGTTGCTCAAAGCAAGCGTGTGGAACGACACGCTGTTCTTGCAGCAACAGAACGTCATGGACTACAGTCTGATGGCAGGATTCAACGACGAAGGTCGGGAAATCATTGTCGGTATCATTGGTATGTTTTTGTTCTCTACTTCCCTTTTCTCCCTAAGTCTATGTAATGTAAACATAGACCGCTGCTAACGAAACTGAACAGACTGCATACGCACATACACCTGGGACAAGAAACTTGAGTCGTGGATCAAAGACCGCGGCAAGAACAAACCGACCATCACATCGCCCAAGGACTACCGCAACCGGTTCCGCATGGCCATGGAAAAGTACATTTTGCAAGCTCCGAATTGCTGGCACCAGTTCAGTGGTAGAGTTGTTGGCGTTGGCGTGCCAAGACGGACGCCTATTCTGATGCCGCCGGGCGCGGGGGTCAAAGGAGGACCATCGGGTGCAGGGGGTGGACAGGTGCTTGAGGTTGAGGGCGGCGAGCAGGAGAAGGCTGCTGGAAGTAAGGTTTAGGAATCAGAGCCGAGGAGTTTTTAATCGAATGGGATGAGATATACGTTTTGATAAGGATGTGGCGCTATGGGTGGCAAAGAGTGGTTTTTGGGTTGCATCTATGGGCTTTTGCATAGCGATGGTGTTTAGGGAAACGGGTTCTTGGGGAGTGTTTAGTTTGGGTGACGTTTGTTCGTAATGAAGTTGGATTCAACTGACCGAAGATTCACATCGATTACCTTATTCTGGTCATGCCATGTACACTCATCCCTCATCTTCGGATCCAGCTGCAATCAAGCAATCCCCATTCCATCTGCCTCTCCCTAACCTCACCCATTCCTCCGCTCAAGAAACACCGCATCCTCCCCATACTCCCTTACCTTCTCCCTCACCGCCTCACCGCCCTTCCCCTCCCCCTCTCCCTCCCCCTCGCCCTCCACAAACCCAAACCGCCCCCAGAACCGCGCAGTGCCATACACGGAAACAAGACACGTCATCTCATACCCATACCGTCCCGCAACATCCAGCAACCTGCACACACCCTCCCGCGCATACCCCCGGCCCCGAAACTCTGGCAAGATGGCGACGTCGTGGATGTAGTAGCAATCTGCATCGGACGGTATGCTTTGGAGAAGAGTGTCTAGCGCGGGTGGGTGGCCGCGCCGGATGGGGTGCGAGATGGCGTAGCCGTAGAGGGCGTTGGGAGTGCTGGTGCTGGTGCTGGTGCTGGTACTGGTGCTGGTACTGGTGCTGGTGCTGGTTTGGCTGGTTAAGGTTAGAGCGAGACAGCCTTCTGGGAAGAGAGCGATGCGCTCGGCAAAGACTTGTGGGCTTTCGGGTAGGTCTGGGTGGACTGCTGCAGCTATGCAGTTCAAGCTGGGGAGGTCGGTTGGGGAGAGTGGACGCCAGGTTGCGAGGGGGGGTTTTGGGGATGGTGCGGGTTTCTCTGGTGGTGTATGTTGCTGTTCCATATGAGGACTTTGATATTCTTGGTACGATGGCGAACAGTCCCGGTACTATTGTGTATGCGACTGCACCCCACAGTAAACTTAGAATGGTCGTTAGCAACGGATTGAGCAGGCATGACTTGAGTAGTCGTGCATCGCGCTAGCAAGCGCTCCCCGCACCTGCCTCTTTAGCCAATCAGAATCGCCGAAAAATCGCCGTCGGGGCTAAAATCGCCGTCGGTGCTAAAATCGCCGTCGGTGCTAGAATCGCCGTCATCTAGCGTTGACGATCCTATGAGGCAGTCAGTGACATTGAGAGGTGGATAAGAAATTTGCCTCTTGCGAAATCCCGTGAGACTCTTGATCCTGGTGGTTAATACCTCTCCATGATGCACCATCGGCTCGTCAATATCATCTATATCACCTTTACTCTGGATTGCGTTTCGTCATGGCACCGGCGAAAGCGTTCGACTTCACAGGCGAGGTCGCCATCGTGACGGGCGCCGGCTCAAGAATGGCTGGTACTTCAATGAGTTGACACGATGCGTCTTACAGTTGACTGATCGTGCACAGGGGAGATTGGGAATGGTAGAGCAACAGCCATACTCCTAGCCAGACAAGGTGCCAAGGTGGCACTGCTCGACTACAACGTAGAGTGGGCAAGCGAGACAAAACGTATGATTGACGAAGAGGGCGGTATATCTGAGGTCGTGCAAGTAGACGTCACCGATGAGGAATCATGTAAACGAGCAGTAGCACAAACGGTTGAGCTCTTCGGGACTGTACACATTCTCGTCAACATCGGCAAGTCTGTATCTGCGTGAAAGAAAGAGTTCTGGAAGCTGACTCAGTCCCTTCAGTTGGTGTCGGCGGCGCAATGGGCGATGCGACAAAACTCGACATGGCAGCCTGGGACCGCGACTTCCGCATCAACGTAACATCCATGGTGTTAATGTGCCGACACGTGATCCCGATTTTCCGAAAGAATGGACGCGGCAGCATCGTCAACATGTCTTCTGTATCAGGTCTCCTGGGCGGCAACCCCTCGCTTCTCTACCCGACGAGCAAAGGCGCCATCATCCAGATGACACGCGCCATGGCAGCTCAGCATGGGAAGGAGAATATCCGAGTCAACTGCGTATGCCCTGGAATGGTGTTCACGCCCATGGTACGGGGTAGAGGGTTGACTGATGAAATGAGGAAATCGAGAGTTGGACAGAATCTCATGGGGAAGGAGGGTACGGGGTGGGATGTGGGTTATGCGATATTGTTCCTGAGTAGCAAGGAGGCGAAGTGGATAACGGGTTTGATCATGCCTGTCGATGCTGGGGTAAGTCGGTCCATATGGAGGTCGTTCGCGAGCGCGACTAATATCGATAGACAACGGCTGGAAAGGCGGATAGACCAGCCTTGAAAGAAGATGTGCTCGCGGAGAAGAATACCGGTGTCCGGAATAGTAAGCTGTGAGTTGGTGGAAATAGGCCTGAAGCGAGTCTCCGTGAACTTTACCTTTCCAATATAAAGACTATAGAGTCTCGTCCTTGTTTTACCTGGAGCCATTGCCGGACATCCCGGACATCCCGGACAACAGGAAGGGTAAATAAGAAGACAATATGCAAGTTCTAGAATGTCGGCAAGCCTTCAAGGCACGGTTGTTTGTACACCATGGCCCAACGTGCTCATCGCGCTCTGCCATGAAAACGCCACGTCCTTTCGGAAGTATCAGGTGTATCCGTATCGCTCTGTTCCGTAGACGCAGCATCAACCAAACGGTGTCTCTTCCGTCATCTCTGGCATATAGGCCTATCATCCAGGAGGAGCATAGGACTTAATAGAAGTCACAATGTCCATCCTCAGTGTCCATCCTAGCCCGAAATGTATGGCCGTTCTGTATTCATACGCGTACGTCGAAATGGCTCGATTTGAGTGTCAGGATAATGCGATAAGGCTAGGCTTCGCGGAGAGCCTCCATAGGATTATAGATCGTATATGCTAGTGGCCGTAAAGTGTGAGCAGTTGCGATTTCAGCATCCAGATGGGTACTGGCAGAAGAGATAGGCTCCAGAGCATCGAGGGTGAGAACAGCAGCACAACGACGGCGCCAATGCGGCTGCTGACTAAGACGGTGACGTCCTCCCATGCTCCGGCTTCCGTCCGCCTTTCTCAACCTCTCGACTTTTGCATCCTCACCTCGCTGTTATCATGATCAACTGACTATATACCAACGACCCTTTTGCGTTGGGAAGCGCATTGATCGCGGTCATTCTTTTGTTTAGACTTGTCTACTGAACTAGAATGGCAGTACTCGCTGTCTCGCACCGGTTCCATGCCAATTCAGCCGTCTTTACACTACTAATTCGGATGGCGAGATAGGTCCCAATGAGTTAAATTTGTCTTGCGCCTTTAATCAGTCTAAACTTCCGGGAGCAGAGAATCGAATCGTTCGCGGTTCAAGGAGGTACCTTGCGCCCGTATTCCTAACTTTTGTCTATCCTTTGACTTTTACGACTTTTATGACTTCATCCCCAGTTTCAACTCCTTCGAACTCCAAGAACGCCCCAAAAGAGACTTTTCGCTTGTTATCAGAACTTCGCCACTGGATGGTCCCGGATTCCTGATCCAAAGGAGGTGGCACTAAGCCGACCCGCCTTTCCAACGGGAACCTTGTTGGTATAAATAAGCTAGAGTGCTAGTATTTTTGTATGTCGGTCTAACAAACCTGGCCAAACAGTATCATATTGTCCTACAGATGCCCTTCGCATGCTCAACGAAGCGGAGAAGTTCTGTACCACTTCCTTCAGTGTATTCAAAGCCGAATAGGCTTCCGTCCACGCCTTGCCCTTCAAGCCAGCATTCACCCTTTCAATCGCATTATTGATATCCCGTAGCGTCTCATCAACTTCGCTGGCAGAGAGATTGAGGGTGCTGTGGCTTGCTGCGTCCTTATAGATCCTCTCGGTGAGTTTCCGTATAGTTTCTCGATGCGGTTCCGGAATTGCTGGCGAGAGCTCGGCGACTCTGCCAGTCATCCTTTGATTTGCTCTCTTTGCTGAGCAGGGGCCGTATGTGATGGCGCTATGGCAGGCGTTGAAGAAGAACGGTATCTTGGCCCGCTCCAATGTCAGTACTTCCACACTCCTATCCTGTCTGCGGAAATGATTTACCTCTGTACTCTGTTGAGCGGGTACAACCGCCCCCGAGACTTGTAGGATGTCACTAGTGAAGGGTGCAAAGAGGTGGGTCGATAAGTGCCCGTACTGTGCGCAGCTGCGTCAATGTCATCACCTCATTGGCTGCAGCGTACCTGGGTAAGACCTGCACACAATTTTTCTCCTCACATCACCAGGCCTTGTACCCACAGACGCCGCAATCAATCGAAGAATCCATGTCGCCTTATGGCGTCTTTCTCCACGCGATCATGCACGTTCAACCGGTATCGGCATTGATCTTCATTTTACGCGTCACGAATCATACACATAGGCCGGCAGAGTCACGACAGCATCGCAGCTTGGCACCATGTTTCAGCAACAGCGGCTACACAACCTCTCTCGAATTTTCATTCGTAATGACTTGTACGTGGCATATTCTACTGGATTCTTTGCCTTGGACATTGCGTTCCCAGCTTTGCTCGGAATTGCTCAGGACACTATCGACTCTCCTCGCCTCCAAGCTCATTCATCTCCGATTGGAGAAGCCTATCGTACTCGAACACCTGTTCGACCTATGCAGTTGTATGGTGTATGTATTCGAAAATGTCAACAAGTGCTGCGCCTGCATGCAGCATCTCGTCATCAAACACGTCTTGCATTCCCAATGTCCGTTCCTGCTGTAGTTGTAGCTTAGATGCTTCGGCTTGGCCATTCAATTTATCCACAGCACTCTGGAGAATAGTTCGCGCATTCCCGCGGAATAGTAAAGGGTTCTGAATCACATCGGACACGGTCTTCGCCATGGCTTTCCAGGATTCCTTGTTATATCCGTCTGGCCACGCAGTCATGTCGATTGTCAAGAGTTGTACGGGCTGTTGATTTGAGGATGACATCGCAGAAGAGTCAATGATCAGGTTATCAACGGGCACTTTGCTTGAATTGAGTAGTGGTAAGAGGTTCAAACCCTTGTAAAACTTCGTATGTACCTTGAAGATGTGCCTATCACGACGCCTGTTGCGTCTTAAATACCTAAAGAAGATCGAATTTTGAGCATGGTCTGCGGATTGCTATTTGCTAATTGTAAGCTGCCTCATCCTCGTGATATGATCTTCGTCGTTTACTTGCACCTTTCTGTGCGTCACGCGTCAGTCGGCCATTCTAACAAGAGCTCAAAAAGAGATCATGAGATGCCCAGACTCTGTATCGCGCCAATCTACACCCGGTTTAGCACAGACTTTTCTTACTGTTGAAGAATGGCACTGCGCAGCTTCTGGTGACAAGTTGTAGATGTTCATGCGATCGATTCTGTCGTCAAATGCATCTGGATTTGCTTCTAGAGACGTTACAAGTGAGATGTACCTTGCGTTCGATGATAGTCGTACCGCTTTTATCATTAGTAGACAAATTCTTGAGTCTGGTATGTATTATCTCTACTTGATCGTTACATTGTTCGTGAATTCTAAAAGTGCAAGTCTGAAGATAACCAAATGCTATTCTCCTACACAGGCCTAGGAAAGCACCCTAGTTCCCACCCCAATCTCAGCCCTTCACTTCTGAAACTGGGGCCTCTCTATCGCCCACTTCAACTCGTTTGCTGTCGTCATAGAAGCTCCCAGCGTCTCGAAGAAGTCATGACACAAACGCAGACTCGCCAGAAGCCTCGTCAAGGCCATCTGAAACTCCGGATACTCTGATCTGGCCTTTGCCAGCGCCGTGACTTGAAGGATCGTTTCCCTCAGCTCCCCCCTCTTTGTCCCGCTGACATCCCACTCTACCTGACCCTCACCCAGATTAATCTCCCCGAGGACCTTCCCGGCAATAGCTTGCCATTCATTCCGTATGTCAGGAGGCCATCTCCTAGTGTCAATGTCCCCAAAACCAACAGCGCGTACTTCGGATGGGCCACCGGTAGTCTTTCGGACTTGTGCCATAGCTTCTGTGATCTCTAATGCTTTACGTGCTTCCTCTGCGATCAATAGTTGACGCTCGTCAGGATCAAACATGACGTGTTTCGATGGCTTGCTCTCAGCCTGTTGGGGATTTGGACGCATTGGTTGGGTTTTCAATGTCGAAGAGACTGGACGTCCACGATGTCGTTTCTGACTGGTTCCTGTGCCGACAACGTTGGGAGAGCTGGTTCGGACGACGATAACGTCACCCGTTTCTGTTCCTGACCCCATTTCCATTTCGATGTCACCCTCGTTATCTTGTTTTTCGTTCGGAGTGTTGTCGGTCAATTCATGTTGATTTGTACCGGCCTCCGATCCGGGCAAAGAGTCCATTTCAGATCGTCTAGCTCCAGCGCCAGAAAGACGCTTTGGAGTTGATGCTCTTGCATCCCTCGGATTTGCAGTTGGATCTACAATAGTCTCATTAGCATTCTTTTCGTGTAGATAGTCTCTATTGATTTTTCTCAAATACTTGAACATCGAAAACGGTGCGTGATAAGTATTATAGAAACAGATATTGAACCTACAGACACAATTCTTGCCCAGCCTCACACAACGTGCACATGCAGGCTTCTCGCCCGGGCATTTGTGTTTCAATTGGCGACATGGGTCGCAGCGGTTGAACATGAATGTTTTGTGTGACATTCTTGAGATTGGATTTGACGGCGTTGTGTTGTTCGGTATGTTTTGGTTGGTGGTGCGTGCTGCTTTGTTTTGGGGTTGGATTGGAGCCATTATAGGGTAGAGTTATTAGCTGTGTTTGCCTTAATTTCACGAACAATACCGGAGTGCTCGTGATGGACGTAGACTTTGCGGTGAAAGCACCAGGAGAAGCGAGATCACGCCTGCGCGGTTCGCGTCGGCGCGGGTAAGTGCATGCGACGCGTTGGCACGTGTCACAATCTCGGTGAAAGAGCAGCCGGTCGTGAATTCCTTTTTATTCCAAGGCAGGAACTACCGGTAGTAATTGCTTCGATAGAGCGAGGGAAGGTAGCTGTAACTTCGTCGCTAACTTATATTCATGCAAGGGGAAGTGAGAGGTACAATCCATGGATCGCTCTAGCGAGGCCTAGCGTAAGTTGAAACGTGATGATACGACACGGCCTGTCAGGTATGTCTGGGAGAACAACGTATGCTAGCGAGACCTCTGGGCTGCTGACTGGTATTTGGTATACATTGTTCTTCATATGTGCAACTGGAGCTCCAGCGCGCTGATACTTCCTATCACTCACTCTGCTTTGCCCCTCGCCAAACCAAAGCACTCGGCCATCCCGAAAAAGATGTCAATGCTACTATAGACACCGCCAAATTTCTCTTGGCAAGGGCCCACAGCAAACACCGGAACGTCGGTGAGAGAGTGCACGCCTTGGTCATTGGACACCGGCAACGTTCCGTTAAGCAAAATGCCGCCTTCACCATCCTCTGGATTCACCACGTAATCATCAGAGTCCTCCTCTGTTTCGACAGCAGGCTCACGTGGGCCGTGTTTTCGCACCGTCCATGTTTCGCGGCGGTCAGGGTCAGCCATGAGACCTTGGAAAAGGGTGTACCGTGGGTCCCAGTTGGACGGGAAATTAGAGTCGGTGTACGTGAGGTTGCCAGTGTTGATATACTGGGAGAGGCCGCTGTTCTGATAGGTGCCTACGGCACTGCGCTTCTTGCGGTCAACATTCTGCGCAGCGAGGTAAGCTGTATCCACGCTACCCATGACGTCAAATCCGTGACCGTGATCAGCAGTCACGAGGACGAGGGTTTCCTTGTCACATCCCCACTCCTTAAGTTGGTTGATAGTTGCCTTTACCGTGTCATCGAGCTCGAGAAGTTCGCCTAGAGCACGATCATAGTCGAGCACGTGCATCATCTTGTCAATGGACGCGGCTTCTGACATCAAGAAGAACCCTTTGTCTCCAGAGCGCTCGTGCAGGATCTCGAGAGCCTTCAGGGTCATCTCTTTGAGCCCTGGCTGATCAAGAGCAGGGGTTTCGTCACCACTTGGCGACAGCGATTGGTTGAGGTTCGTCTTGTACACATTGCGGTCGAGCCACTTGGCCATGTTTGAGACGGTGAAGATGCCGAGAGCTCTTTCCGAGGTACTGGCAGCATCAAGGGCAGTCTTGTTCCAAATGACTTGGTAACCCTTGTCCGCAAACTCCAGGTAGTAATCTCTGTCCTTGTACGTTTCCCCTCCCAGCGCTGATGGATAGAAGTTCTCAGCACCTCCACCAAAGAGAACATCAGGGCCTGTCCAGTTGGTCCAGGTATAGTTGGTGTTGCCATTCAAAAAGCTGTCAATGACATGAGGATACTGGCTCCGGTCACGAGTGTGAGCTGTCAGAGCAGCAGGTGTAGCATCGGCAATGTATGCAGTGGAAACAATTCCCACATGGCCACCAGTCAGACGATGGAATAGCTCAGCGATCGTCTCGACCTTGGGATCATCAAAAGGATCTTTGCTTGAATCAGCGTAAACGCCGAGGCAGTTGACGGTGCTCTTGTGTCCGGTGTACAGAGCACTGGCCGAGTTGGCAGAATCAGTGATGAAGCTGTCAATTGAATGGGTCATTTGGTGGCCCAGGACGGGAAATTGGTCCAATTGCCTAGCGCGAGCGTGTAAAGTCAGTAAGACGTCATGGACCAGGGTGGGAAAGGTAGAGAAAGCATCTCGTTAGTGCGTGTGAGGCGCGACGCATGCAAAGATACTTGATTCTCCTGTAATACGTACATCTTCGACTGATACTTGCCATTGATCGTCTTGTGGCCAATGAGGCGTGCTGCCGTGATCATGTTGGTGGTCATGCCGTCACCTTGGGCACTGTCAGCACAGATACTCACTCCCGCACTACGACTTACCAATGAAGAGGACAATGTTCTTGGTCTTGCGTTCCTCCTCAAGATCACGCACTAGCCAAGTAGCCTTGGTCGTGCTGCCATTGTTGTAGGTTAATGTCGCGGTATACTCTGTGCAAGGTGAGCTCGGATGATGGTCATTGCCGATTGTCCCTACCTCCAGCTTCGTAGAGAGCCACTCGACGATACGCTTTGGCCCTGACATCAACAACCGAGGGTGTCTTCGCGTCCTTGGCAAACAGATCTGTTGGTTGCTTAGCAAATGCAAGTTGCTAATGAATCTGGGCCCACGTACCCTCAAACCACGAGAATGTCCAGTTTTCGAGCTTTGGCTCGTCGATCTGGAAGTATTCCGCAGCTGGCACACCCTCCTCATCACCTTTTGCAATTGTGAAGGTGAAGCTCTCATCAGGTGGAAGTCCAATCGCCTCAGATCCGTTCTGTGGAGCATGGACTTCAAGACGGACATCGAAGAATTGACCGGCCAAGAAGTCTGCTCTGCAGACATAGGTAAGCGCCGAAGCTTTCTGCGAATCTTTCGAGACAATGGCTTACTGGTCTGGCGGAAAGACGCATCCTTGAGAGTTTGTTAGCTGTAGCCATGCCCATAATAAGGGTTCATACCAAGTGTTGGGCATGTCCCCAGCCGTTGGAAGGTCTGCGCAGAAACGGCGCTCGTCAACAGAGCAGCTGCAAAAGCAATTGGATATTGGGACTTCATATTGGATCCAATTGAGCAAGAGACCCTCGACAGCTCCCAGGAACGTGGTCGAGCTGCACAGCTCTTTTATAAGCTTCCAGGATCCTACGCACTTACCCTGCATCGCACAGCTCTAGGATCCTAGCATCACCTAGAGCTTACGTCGACCAGGGCTACACTGCTAATCTGCGCCGCATACGTGGTGCATGCTCTCCTTGCTCTACCTCGTGGCACGTTGCATGGCTGTCACTGTTGGACTGGTGGAAATGCCCGCAATCGGGAAGAAGTCCTCTCCCGCTACACGGTACTCGGCGCAGGTCAAATGCCATTATGCAGGCAATCGAGCTGCCTGATAGAGTCTGGGAAGGCCTTCGAACCTCTCGGTAGGAGGCGATGTCTGCGTGTATGCGTGCTTGGCGGGAACGTGAGGATGATGAGAGTCTTGATAGGTGCGCGAAACCAGGAACAACCACAGTTCCACTCGGCGGGCTTGCTTGGCAGCTCTTGGCTCTGGGCACTGATATCGCCCGGCTGAGCTAAGTGGAGCAGAAAGTTACTGGCTCGCTCATGAGTTGATGTCCTTGGAGAGGATGCTTCAAAAAGCAGATGTCTTTGCAAATACTCCGCGGACGTTTGCTACTACTCCAATTTTTTCCCGAATTGGTATTAGGACTTCAGCGTTGTTGAGCATAACCGAGGCAGATACCTGTTCTAGACTAGCCAGCGTTGTACAACCGCATAGCTCAAGGGCTGGTTACCGAACACCTGTAAGCAACTGTCCCATGCTCTTCCCATCAAGCGCCGACTCGTCTCTTGAGTATCACAAGTCCGGGATCGAGGCATCAGCTACCACAGTTTGTCGTCCTGGTCTCGGCCGCGTCCATGGAGCTGTAGTACCACGGTAACAGGCATGACAACCTTGGAAGGTGCGGGAACTAATCGAGGACCCTTGCCCATGTATCTCACGTTTGAGATCAATATTCTCCGATGCACGAGGTTCTAGCAGATCAATCTTCGAGGCCTTGACTACAGATGTACGATGAGAGATCTTGTAGGTTGTAAATCTTGTAGGCAGTCGTCCATCTAGGTACGCACCGGAAGAAGTCTAGCGTTGGCGTCCACCTAAGACGTCACCACTCTTCCCTTTCACATGTAGCTTGGAATAGTAGCTATCTGCAAGGTACCAGTATAGCTTTCATATAGCTTCGAAGTTTTCTAAGTCCCTTCAATGTTCCTTTTGAAACCTGTCACGCGCGTCAATCGTCTCTATAATCTTTCTGCAATCGAACAAGCATCTAGCATCTTGTGTAAGAGCAGAGCATATCCGTTCCCAATATTCCACCCGCATTACCAAATCCGGTTGCTTGGAACAACGAAGAAAAGCTCAAAAGCTTCAACCGATACAAAAGGCTCGAACACCTCAGCATCTACCTCCAAAGCCTCCACCATGTCCAAAAGAACAGCCTACTCCCGTTCTGAGCTCGGCCACCCCTCCCCAAAACGCGCCAAAAAGGTCGACGAAGATCCCCCTTACGGCAAGCTCGTCTCTGCCCTAGAATCACAAAGCGAGCAAAAAGATGTCACAAAAGTGGTCCACTGGTTTCGGGGCAAAGACCTACGGATGCAGGACAACACTGCGCTCCACCATGCCTCTGATCTCGCACAGTCCTCCAACGTACCGCTGATATGCGTCTACATCTACTGGCCCTCCGAAGAGTCATGGCACGGAACAAGCCCTGCGCGCGTAGACTTCATGATCGAAGGGATCAAGATCCTGCACAAGGAACTGAAAGCTCAGAACATCCCACTCGTCTTCTTGAACGCAGACAAGCGCGAAGACTACGTCTCCGTCTTCGAGAAGTTCGTCCAGGAGCACGACGTCAGCCACGTCTTCGCCAACTACGAGTACGAGGTCGATGAACTACGCCGGGACATCAAGTTCGTGAACGACATGAGCGACAAAGTGCATGTGCAAATCTTCCACGACCAGACCGTCGTCGAGCCCGGCACCATGACGACGGGCGCCGGCAAACCGATGAAAGTCTTCACACCCTACCACCGCGCCTGGCTATCTCTCATCAAGTCCGAGCCCGAACTCCTCGACACGCATCCCGCACCAAAAGCGAACCCGCAATCCTTCACCAAGAACCTGAAACCTCTCTTCGACACCGCAGCCCCCAAGCCCAGCAAAGACAAGCTCTTCGCGTCCGACGAGGACAAGAAGCGGATTCGTAAAATGTGGCCTCCAGGCAACGCAGCCGCCGCCAAACGCATGAAGTCCTTCCTGTCACAGATCGAAGACTACGCCGCGACTCGCTCGAATCCAGCCAAGAACAGCACGTCGCGTCTCTCGGCCTACTTCGCCGCCGGCATGTACTCGCCCCGCGAAGCGCTCTCCGAGCTCCGCAAGTACAACAAAGGTTCCGCAGACTTTAGCGAAGGCAGCGCGGAGAAGGGTGTTTACGCCTGGGTACGTTGAACTCGACTCTACACTAGTCACTAACTGTGGCATGTACTGATAAGTCCCACAGGTCCGCGAAATCGTCTTCCGCGAGCTCTACCGCCAGACCACAATGTGCACGCCTCACACCGTCATGAACTTGCCGCAGAACCTCAAGTTCGACTTCGTGGAATGGGAAGACGACGAAGAAGGGTGGGAGAAATGGTACAAAGGCACCACCGGCGAACCTTTCATAGACGCCGGGATGCGGCAACTGAATACCGAAGCTTACATGCACAATCGCCTGCGCATGAACGTCTCCTCATACTTATACTGCAATCTACTTCTCGATTACAGGAGAGGCGAACGGTATTTTGCAGAGACGCTGATCGATTGGGACCTGAGCAACAATACGCAAGGATGGGAACCGGGGTATACGGTGTTTAACCCGGTGAGCCAGGCAGAGCGGAATGATCCCGATGGCGACTATATTCGGAAGTGGGTTCCGGAGCTCAAAGATGTAAAGGGCAAGGCGATCTTTGCGCCGTATGCGAGGTTGAGTAAGGAAGAGTTTGAGAAGCTAGGGTATCCGAAGCCGCATGTGGATTGGAAGGAGACGAAGGCGAGGGCAATGGAAAGGTTCAAGCGGGACATGAAGGATGCGGAGATCTAAATGTGCACTGAGCTGCCATGGGAACTTCAGGTAAAAAGCTGATCCGAGAAATTTTCTCTTCAGTTGTGTGGCCCGTGTTGAGTAACGTATACTAGACAGAAAGGAGGAGCTAGAGTCTAGCAATGCAGCAGATGAAATAGAACTCGCCTAGGTTTGTTGTCATGTGCCTCACTTAGAGGCAAAACTTTACCCTCCAAGGCTAGGGAACAGACTGAAGAGGGACCCTCTTGGACCGGACTTATCGTCAGCGTCACCACCACCACTCAGCCACGACGGCCACGAGCCTCCAGCCCTTTGAGACCCGTGGCTTTGAGCATTCCGTCTTTGTGAGGTATGATGACGTTCCAAGCTGTTGCCTTGAGGTCCGCGACCACCACTGCTGCCAGGACCAGAGTTAATGGGAAAGGAGAAGGAACCCCACGAAGAGCTTGCATATTTGCCACGATTACGGCTGTCAATCTCAGATATCGTGCGGCCCTGACGGAGCAGATAGGCGGAGCAGGTTTCGTTCCTGCACATGATTGTACCATTAGCATGGATGTAGAATTATGAAGTGCGTACGCTAGGGTAGTAGCTACTCGTCCAGCTCCCGCGTCGCTTCCGCTGCTGCCCTTGCATCACTGTTCTCCGAGTCTTGGGGAGCGGAATGTTCGGTGACGGACGGTGTGGGTTCGCCAGACGGCGAAGCAACGATGCCTGCTGGGGGTATGAAGGTCTCTCCATCTTCCGTGTCGAGCTGCATAAGGAAGGTTTCCCAAATTTCAATAAGCTATCGTGACCGTTAGCCTAGCTTCACGATACGGGAGACGTGTACTTTACCTCTTTCTGTGCCTCCACAGCGCTCTCCAGATATGTCTCGACGCCTGACTTGAAATCTTCAACCTTTTCCTTCTCAAATCGTTCTAGCTCCCCCCTCATCAGACGACCCATATCTTCGAATAACAACCTCGCTTGATGGACCCTCCGCTCCGCATCTGCAACATCAGCGCTGAGCTGATTTAATCTGTCCTGCTGTGAACGACCCTGCCTGAGTAGCTTGTCTTGCGTCGCCTTTCGCTTGGCTAATTCCGACTCTGCCGAATGCCAGGAATGGTAAGCCTTCTGCCGTTGGCGGAAGGCGGTCTTGACTGAACCAATGAGGCGGATATACTCATCGATCACGATGCCAAATGTGAGGACATCCTGTTGTGCCTGGCGGTCGTACAAGTCGCGTATTCGCAGTTGTATATCGGAGAGGGAGTCCAGGGGATCGGATAAGGATGGTGACAGCTCGACGGCTGCGAGGGAATGTAAAGAGGCTGAAAAATCACCGCAAGCCTCGGCGATACCTTTTCGCTGCGCGACGACCGTATCTGTTGCTTTTAGGAGAGCCTTTAGTTGAACCTCTAAAGCGTCCAGGTAGACACTCCGCTCATGGAACCACTGTCACCCTAATCAGCTTTGCTCGCCTGACCGAGAATGCCACACTTACGTCGTCGTGCTCGATGAACTTGCCGCCTCCGCCGGAAAGCATTGAGCCGAACATTCCTTTGCTCTCACCCAAGCCAGGATCTTTGCGCTCCTTGTTCTTGATGTCGACATTGAAGGCATCGCTCTCGAGGAACAATTTCAAGTCGCTGTCGTGTTGCAGTATTGGGTGGGTCGCGGTCTTGTTCAGCATTCGCTCAAGCGCAGCGCGCCTGGACTCAACAAAATCAACATCGAATCGCCCTACAGCCTGCTTCTCAGGGGGCGGGGGTATAATAACACCGGGGTTGTTGTTGTGAAGCTGGTTATAGAGCCAAAGAAAATCGCTGTAACGGCGGGAGACAGTGAATTCGGGGTTGCGGTAGCCTTTGGAGGTGGTCTAAGGGCTCGTCAGATCGGTTTGGTCTCCAGCATGGATGAGGCAGAAGCTTGTACCTTTGTAGACACCGAGTACTCGGTGTGTGAGCGTGTGAGGTCCCCAACCTTGTGCGGATCTCCGACAGAAATGTGGAAAGTTGGCTTTGCTGCTTGCTCGACGCTCACGCTGGGTTGTGTCTGACGTTGGGGAGCAGCGCTAGTTGCTGGTTGCACCGGAGGGGGGACTCGGGGCCCTGGAGCAGCTGGTGTATCATCCTCATCATCGTCAAGATTTACGGAGTCCATCAGGCCCCGGATGGACGAGGTGGAGGCGGCCGCGGTGGGGCGAGGGCTCCGCGACGGAGCGGGCTCCTTCTGTGGCGGCGCTGGCGGTGCTTCAGGGCCAGCCGGCGGGGCAGCCGCTCCCAGCGGACCTAGAGGATCATCTACAGCTTCCAAGCGGGTCGATTGCGTGCCATACTGCCGCCTCCGGGGCCCTCGTGCTGCTGGTGATCGCGGTGCGGCCGACGCATTGGGGACGGAGGTTGCGGTCGCTTTGGCGGATGATTGGGAGTCTGAGACAGTCAACCTGTGTGCACTTGGGAGGGGAGGATCTAGAGGCTCTACCAGCTTCCGGCGTCTCCTCTGGAGCTGTGTTGGGCGCAGGCTGCGACGGGCTTGATCGCGAGGGCACGTCTGACGAGATTAGTCAAATCGTGCGCTACATGAGGGTTACATTTCTCTCACCTCCCCACGGAGAGCTCCCTTCGTCGCCGAGATCCATTGCGCCGAGTCGTGTTGCTGCTGGAGCTGGTGGTGTTGACCGAGGAATCCCTCTGAACTGCAACTTCTGGGTGAGCCTTGGCGCTCGGCCCGCACTCGCTTCGGAGACGTCACCCATCCCAACTTCACGCTTCGTCTACGAGTACCACGGCACGACTGATGGCTGTCTACGGCTCCCATCCCAGGTCTAGGTGTGAGAGATAAGAGCTGCTGACCAACTTGTCACCCTTTTGTCTCTGTTCTGAAAGGCTCTTGCGAGATAGTATACTCTGTGCCTCGACTCTCTCCGAACCTAATCGTAAATCTTGAAAGAGCTGTTCCCCAAACCACGGCTCTGTTTCTCGTGAACTATGGCGGAGAACAACCTAGATCACGAGTGGACGTCACTGACCCGAGAGGATCGCATTCTGATGACATTCCCATCCTGACATGTTCGACGGACTCGGACGTGCTCCTACGCCGCGCAATCTGGCATGAAAAAGGACAGATACAACTCCTGCGCCGCTCGATGGAGCACTATCTTCATTTCCAAAATCTGTCTTCTTCCACACTCAGTCATAGCTAGGGTACAAAAAGGTCTCTTCAGGCCTCCTTTCGTTTACAATCACAACCCACTGCTAGCGTTTGCTCCTTGTCCCGACTCATTTTCTTGGTCCAGACCTCCGAAATGTACACCAAATCAGCCTTCATATCCCTCTTTCTCGCCAGCGCTCCTCTTCTCGCAGTTGCTGGGGACTGTGGAATCAATCCCTCCGGCGATGCAGCTCCATACTGCTCAAGCAGCTTAAGCAGACATTCTTTACCCTCTCCTACTCACCATTCTCAGCACTACAGCTACAACAACTGTGATGCTTTGGAGGCAGCCTCTATCTCGTACAGCTGCGCGACTGAAGCGCCGCCCGGGCCAACTGCTTATCGCAGAGAGAAGCGAGCGGACGAGCCGCAATGGGACGAACCAGTTGCTCTGAGTACTGGCTATGATCATACCACCTCCTGGCCCACAGGAGGACCAGTTGTGACCGGAGGGCCAATCCCAACTGGTGTCCCATTGTGCTGGACCTACGTGCAACCCAGTGTACTAGCAAGCGGACAGCAGCCAGGATATATGTAAGCACTGCACTCCGTGTAGTCTCAAGCGTGGTCGTTCCTAACATCACCTTTGTAGTCAGTATCCGTGCTACGCTGTCGAAGCTAGCTCCGGACCAAAATGGTCGCTTTCTGGTAAATGGGCTCAACCTACAGTCTTACACACGTGAGTTCCGTAGGGTTGGGCCTCTAGTCTGGGGATACGATTGACAAAGGGCCTGGCCATGTGCCTGAGGATCGAACGAGCATATAGACGTTAGTTGGCGTTACGGATCCCATTTCACATAATGCAAGAACACCGGTCTCGGGCAATCGAGCTGTTACTTTTGGGAATGAGGATACAGGCCTGTTTAGACTTTAGAATAATGCCCCTAATACACCTTGTCGTTCCTGCTTGGGATCATAACTCAATTGACCGTCTACACTCTCAATATCACCGTATCTTACAGATTCGAGCCTCCCACCGCAGCCTTGTTATGCTCACAGGTGACACACACCTTACCGTCCTTTGTCTTGATGACACCCTTCAACAATCCCAACCTCTTCCCCGCATGCACGATTTCGCACTCGACGAAGATCTTTTCGCCCCCGGGTACAGGGCGTAGATAGGTGCAATTCAGCGTACGACTGCCTGCCCATCAGCATCCCTATTTTCAGGCTCGAGGATGATTAGAAAGAACTGCAACCACTCACCTCACATGCCCCGAGTCCCAAAACCCGTCTCTCGAAATCGCGGTCACGCTGATACTCGTGCAAGTGTCGAAGATGGTTGCTGCGGCACCACCGTGCAGGTTGCCCGACTGGTTACACATGAATGGCTCCACGGTGAGCGAATAGATGGTGACGCAGTGGTGTGGTTCTGCGGGTGTGGGGTTGCTGGTCACGGATTCGAGGGTCATGGTTTTGACCAACGGGCTGTCAAAGCCCTGTAAAAGTGGTCAGTTCAGTTCAGGTCTCGTCGTGAAGTAGGTGTTGAATTAGTAACCTGGCGGGAGTTGAATTCGCTTTTGCTGAGGAGGACCCATTGATTTACTTTGTCGAAGATGCTGAGTTCTTCATGGTCGTCGCTATCGCCTGCCATGTTTCGTATAGAGAAAAGTTGGGGGAAGCTTGCAGTGTATTCGTAATCCAGGTGTCGCGGATCAATGGTGTGGACAAACGATGATGATTGAATTAAATGACGACCAATGCAATAGTCTGCGGAAGAGAGATCTCGAGATTCTAAGTGTACACAGATAGAGAATATGTAGCGAACAGAAAGAACGTCTGTCGCTAGGTACCAGAGCTTACGCCGGGTGATGGTGCATGTAAATGTGCCTCGGCATCTACACGCGTTATGGCTGCCCTACGGTTGCGATGTCGATCGCGACAGGAAGTCGCCAAAAAGCCCAGGGCAATTCGATATCATTTTCGCACCCAGCTCACAGGCATCATGCGAAACCACGAATGGAATTTCGTATGCGACTTTTGTGGTTGCTGGCTCGTCCAATATACTCTGGCGGAAGGGCAACCCGAGTGCGCTGGGGCAGGGCTGGCAGGCATCAAATCGCGCTAAACCACTATAGGCCTCAACACCAAAAGGTTCTCCACCCAATCCTCCCTCTATCAGCATCCCATCCTCACCCACACTCTACCCACTGCTCCAGTGCAGCCATGGACTCTCCTCGGATGCTGCGGCAGCTGCTCCGCGCACCGTCAACATACCGCACCCTCCTCCACCCATCTTCGCGCCCGCAATCCCACACCTTCCCTCTCCTCTCGCATACACAGTCGCAAACGCGCTACCTCTCCCTGCCTCGCATAATACAGCCCTCCTTTTGGGCTGAGCAAATCCCAAAACCTCTGCGGACCAACCCCTTCCGCCGGGACGCCATCTCACCAACCCCCAAAGACTGGAATCCGGCGACATCGTACATCATCCTCGGCCTCCTGGTCGGATCGCAAGCGATCCAGATACTGTGGCTGAAGCGGGATCGCGAACACTTTGTGCGGAAGGCAGAGGCGAAGATTGGTGTCTTGAGAGAGGTCATTGAGAGTGTACAGAACGGGGAAAGTGTGGATGTTGAGAAGGTGTTGGGCACAGGGGATTCCGCGGCGGAAAGAGAGTGGAAGGAGGTCATGAGGGAGATTGAGGAGGAAGACTTGCTGTTTCGGAGTAAGAAGAGGAGGAGGGCGGCGAGGGAGCAGGCGAGGATAGAGGAAGAGAGTGGGAAGGTGGAGGAGACACAGGCGGGAGAAGTGCAGCAGGAGAGGGAAAAGGAGGCTCAGACTGGATATGTCAAGGTGGAATCCTTCAAGGGTGCGAGGTTCTACTGAGTCCAATACGAGGCAGTTCGAAAAAGTTGAGTGTTTAAGACTGGGGAAATACCAATGGTCATGTTGAGTGTAAGAATACGGGGTTTAGTGGGGAAGAAACACTTCTAGAAGATTATTTCGATACCAATACTAGGAATAATGGGCTTCCGAGCATGCCCAGATGTCGTTCACGCCTCGCAACCTCGTGTCTATGGAGAGCCAGCCGATTTTTGCGCCAACCTGGGAAGCTTGAGTGCTCCATCCATGGATCGCGCTTGCTGAGTTTCTTAAAATCCTCCACAATGCCAATATTCACACTCTTCTCGCAACCCACCATTTGTACCACTTGCGCACGATCGAGACCACCATGGAGTCTCAAACTGTCGCCGTTACTGGAAAACAGCATCACCGATGTGAGGCTTCCGCTCACGAGCACAGCGATGGCCTCGTAACAGCGAACAGGAAGGCGGGCAAATTGTAAGTGGTATTGAGAAAATTAGTCATGTTAAGTCGACTCATGGACTTGTGCAGACAACCCAAGCAAGCCGTCACCGACGTATCAAAAGTAAACAGCCGGTCTTTAGGAACCCGTATCCTCGCACTTCCTCAAGAGCTGCAGCTCATCATCTGGAAACACTATTGGCTTGGAGACCCAGATCAATCTTTTATCCATCGCACTTTCCGCTCTACAGAACTTTGGGAACTGAAACAATTCTTGGACGACAGGCTCCGAGACCCCATGTCCACCTCGACTTGTCCAAACCCGCATAAATGCACGTGCTTTACACCGCGGCAGCTTCCAAGCGCCGTCCTTCCTGCCCTCGTTGGACAAGCCGTCGCTCAAGCCGCCACAACTGTCGGTCTGCAGCTTCTCTACGATTGGGTTACCGAAGCCGGGTGGCGTCTGTGTCAATTTCGCGTTGGACTCCACGATCTGCCGGACTGACTTACGCTCGATGTATTCCACATCGGCGTCACTCTTGCAGATGCTCTGACCGTGTTCAACATCACATACTATCCGGACCCGCCAGGAGAAATAGAATACATAAAGCAGCAGTTTGCTGCGCTGAAAAGACTTCGGCGCACGACGAATCTACAAATCACGCTCGACGTCTGTGACATCCTGTCAAATCCTCCAGGAAGAACCGAACACCTTGAGCAAACACTCGAGGCTTTTCTAGATGTATACTTTGAGCTTCAGAGAAGAGGCGCAGTCATCAAGATATTCTTCCACGATGTAGCTTCAATATGTGTAAAGAATTACTATACGCTTCCTTTGGAAGTCTGGAGGGAAGAAGTGAGGAACAAGGATCCTTGGTGTGTTGGTAATCTTACATCGTGGCTCGGAAATGCTATATCTAAGTACGGATGCACACACATCCTAAACACTGCCGAAGGAATGGAAACGAAGACGGAGACATGTGGGTGCCATTTCGGAGGACCTGGTTCGTAGTGAGGAATATCCTAGCACCTACGTCGAATCGAGCAAGGCTATCAAATCCGGATGGGAGAATGTAACAGAAGCTGGGAACGATTGGCCTTCTGCTCCAATCTATCATACATGCATATACAGCTTCCGGGGCCGTCTACCTCCCGCCTGAAGATTTCTCCAATCTTCTACCAACATCTTCCAACCTCCTACTCCATTCATGCAACTTTATAGGACCCAACCAGCTACCACCGCGCCCCCAACCCCAGCCCCAAACGCAGCAGCATACTTTGCATCTACACCAACAATCAGCCCTATTCTCCACCACCGCTTCACTTTGCCAGCACTCACCATTGATACTCGCAGCCCCAGTACTCGCAGCACCAGTCGCACTCGCCGTATTCGTCCCAGCCGTTGCCGCACTCGCCGAACTCGCAGACAGCACCGAAGAAACCACAGACGCAGCCGCCGAAGACGCAGCAGCAGATGCCGCAGATGACGCCGCGGAAGATGCTTGGGGGACGCTGGGCGTGCTGGAATCTACGTTGGTCGAGGCATCGGAAATTCCTTGCTCTTGGGCGGAGATGAGGGGAAGGGCGGGGAGGAGGAGGAGGGTGAGGAATTTGAAGGAGAGCATTGTTGATTTGGGCTTTTGTGAACTGTGTAGATGTGGTATATTGTTGGGTGTAGAGAATGTGAGGTACGTGTGGATATAGAGTCCTCTAGAAGGCAAGCCAAATGACATCTTTAAATGATTGACATGGGGTCACTTTCGCCTCCTTCCTTCTAAGCCATGGTCATGCAGTTACTCGAATTGCTCACACGTCTACATTCGTGCTGCCTGCTTTGGTTAAGATCCATGACCGTGGCCACGAGAAGCTTAGCGGTGACAACCTGGGTTGGAAGTCTGATTTCCAGAGCACCAAGCGGAGAAAAGAAGGAGAGCACATGGCATCGCGACTGGAGATGCTACCATCAACCTAGTAGTAGGTGATCTCGTAGATCCACGCCCGAAATGACGCCGTGATGTTGCTTTTCCGACTAGTCTCCGCTGCAGGTGTACAACGTCAACATAGTATCATAAGAAATTCGGATTTGAGAACAACCATATCTAGGGAGTAGGGAAATGATGCCAGCGGTTGCATCGTTACCGTAGTTGTGAAGCTCTGTTTTGAGGTTGCGACTTCACATGCCAGTCTTCGGCCCGGGTGTCAGTCAAAGACGTCATCCAGACACAGGAACGCGCCAAGACGCGTACAAAGAGGTCTCGACTCCGCTAATGGAAGTGTGCCCCAGCTGTTAAGGGAACTTTAGTGGGTCGATGATGGTGTCAAGCATCGTGGAGGTGAGCTACATTAATGTCGCGTGCCTGTCTTTCGCGGTTTGGAAGGCATCATTTTCGACTTCGTCCTGCAGTCAATCCAAATCATCTTTTTTAATCATACCATAATCAAAGGAGACGAACAAGCGATTGAGTGCTCAGATGCCTCCACACTCCGCAACAGTCCGTGGCACGTTGTCGAACCCGAAGACACAGTCTGCGATCAAGAACAATGAGGAACCACCCCAAATAGGCGACCCCGTGTCTTTGGCCTCCGGAAAGGATGATTCTAAACCCCACAATTCCACCTCGGATTCTGTAAGCCCTGCAAATTCTTACAGTGAGAATAAACAAAAGGGTTCACAAAAGCAAGATTTACCTCATTCGAAGAAGGTCAGAGGCACGCTAGCGAACGAAGAAGGGAAAAAAGTGGACAAGACTATGTTGGGGGATCCTGTGAGCTTGAAGACAGAGACGAATGAAAGGGGGCAGGACCGTGGTGCGCTTGACGAACAGAAGGGAGGAAAGAGCAAGCTGTGAAAGAGCAGAGTCAACGGCAGGATGGGTGTTCATGTAGTATCACTAGGACGTCAAGTGATATCCGGTTCAGAGCAATAGGCAATCAAGCAACGCTCTTTAAGATACTTCAAGAAAGTAAGCCATACGCTGCTCAAATCTTTTGTCGTAGTTGTAAGTTGTGGCGAGCCAGAATATCACTTGACACTCCAGTGGTAGGAACTTGCTTCAACGGCCCAGCCCTGGCGCAGAGAGAACTGATGCTTGATTAATGTATCTACGGAGGTGTTGGGGTCGCAGTCGCTGTAGCAGCCGTTCTCCAATACGCGTAGGCCGCTTCTGCCGTTGTGGTGGTTGCTGGAGAATCGTCAAGACATCGACCAAACCAGCCCTTCGTCGTGCAGGTGGTCGTCGTCGGTTCGCCAGTGGTTGTGGTTGTCGCCGTCTGATCCTTGCATCCGAACCAACCAGGCTATATGCGTCAGTCTCGAATACATCTCATAGAACTACGTACTTACTGTATGACATGTAGTTGTCGATGTTGTCGTCGAAACTTCACTCGTGGTCGTAGGCTGTGATGTTGTCGTTTCATCGCGACATCCCCACCAACCAGGGGTCTTGCATGTCTCTGTCCTAGTCCGTGTACTCGTGCTCGCCGCTGTGGATGTTGTCGCAGGCTTCGTGTGAGTGCCATTTTCGAATTTCCACAAAAAGCAATCCACGCAATCGACTTCCTCATCAACACAAGGCGCCGCTTCGTCATACTTCGAGTAGATGTTGTCTATAGAATATCGCAGCCGATGATAGCTCGTGCTTTGTCTCCAGCCCCAGTCCTTGACAACATCGTACACGCACCTCTTTCCTGTATGACAAAGTGTCTCGAATGCAAACCCAGCAAGGCTGCAAACACTTGAGCTCCCCGAACATGTACCCATGTAGACTGGATCTCCAGTATGACCAAAATGAAAGCCACCAGTGTTCCGGCGGAGAGGTGATCCATCACCAGCAACCGGCAAGCCGAGACGCTGCGCTGCTAAGGCTTGAGGGTAAGCCTCGAAGCTAACACTGGGCAGGCCGTGATGCAGACCTATCAACGACGCAAGAACGCCACCAAGACTGTGACCGGTGGTAATGATGTTGGCGGAGGGATATAGTTGAACGACCTCGTCGAACAACTCTAATATAGCTTCATAAAACCTGTTCGGCTTTACCAACTCTTCTTTGACGCACTTATCGTCACAGGTGTACGTTCCGGTCTGGCAATCACAGACTTGGCGCCAGAGATAAGCACCCCCTTGCCCGCAACAACACGATCCGAAGAGGTTGTCGTTCTCTTTGTCGTGAGTAGAAGTGCCGTTGCCCTCGAACATGGCTATTGAAGTGCCCTTTACAGAGAGGATGACTGTCGTGTTCGTATCGTCGCTAAAAACTTGTCCTCTGATCCCGCTATCTTCCCAGCCGAAAGGTATACTGGAGTTGTACTTGCCACCTACATCCAACCATTCAGGGTCAGATGAATCCGGCTTGTATGCATCTTCAGACATGTTGGCGAAAGTAAGAATCGTCATCTTGTCGCGAACATCTGGTCCTGGTACGTTCTTCGAAATCCAGACTGGAGACATGAGAAACTGGGAATTAACATAGCTGACCGCGGGTCTGTCTATGCGGACTGGAGAGGTCTTGATATGAAAGGGGCCATAAGCGGACGATGAGGCTGCGTGTACTGCTTTTTCGGGTGTAACATCTAGCCGACGCGCTCTTGGGCCTGGCTGTCCTGCGCCATGATGGATAATATGCCGCAGCTTCACACCATCTCTTCCAGAGAGCGATGCGCTGTCTGGGCTGTTGTGCTTCGCCTCGCCATGTGATGACGACTGATTTGGTTGCCTGGGGTGACGGAACAGATCAAGGCCAACGAATGAACTCAGTAACACGACAATGAACGTGATCTGTGCTACGAGAGAGACGTATACAAGGAACTTTGCAAAGGGATACCAGGTGCGCATGGTGCAGACATAACGAGAGGAGGATGTGGGAGCGTTGACAGTTGATGATGTTTTGGGTTGGTGGCCTGCTGAGCACGAGCCACACCTGACAGTGGCTCGTGACGTTGCGTTAGGCTAGCTAAAAATGATCTAGCGCCCATGACACACGCAATCTGCGTGGATTGGGAGCGGCCAGAACGATCAACTGTAGAAAGCATGTACCGTTGCATGAGTATCTCGAAAAAGAGTTCGGGAAGGATGGTAATGAGAGAAAGTTCGACTTCGTGCTTGACTCGGTGGGCAATCAAGAGTTCTTGAAAGAGGAAGGAGTTTTCTTGAACATAGGAGACTATACCCATGGGACTTGGAGAACCGCCTGGTATTGGTTCACGAACGCGTGGTGGCCAAGCTGGCTTGGAGGAGTACCGAGACGCTATATCATGTTACGAGGTAGAAAGGACGATGAGAGCACACACATGACGGCTCGCTTCATGCAAGAAGGCAAACTGCGACCGGTGGTTGACAGGTGTCGGGAATTCGACGATGTACTGGAGGCTTTCGACGTTGTGGCAACAGGAAGGGTCAGAGGGCGGATTGTCGTCAAGGTGGAAGAGGATCGAGTGGTAATTCCAGAACACGAAGACGCGCATTTCTAAGCCGCATACTCTTTATATGAAGTCGAGAAGTCCAGACGTCGCACCTATGCTGAGCAATGCCGCAGCAGCAGGAGCAATGCCTCGCCAAGCATTGTACCTCGCCCATGTAGTCACGATTTCCTTCAAATCCACCGTTGCAGCCCATCTCCTGGCCTCAGGCTTCCCAGTTTGTCGGTCCACGTATGGTAGAAGTCTTTCGTTCTCCTTCATTGTGTACCCTTCATCCTCTAGCAGCTTCTGAACCTTCCATTTCGCGGAGCCGTTGATGTTCGGTTCGAAGTAGAGAATGGTCACAGGCATAATGCTCCATGTCAAGACAGCAGCGACTCCGTACAATATCTTAGTGTTCCGAGATTTCGATAGATACCCGAGGGCTGCGTTTGCTAAGGTACCGGAAAGGACGAATGGGACGACGAAGCCTGTCGCGGCTTGGTATGCCTGAAGCCACTGCTTCGCGAGGAGTTTGGGCGGCGCATGGTCTACAATAGGTGGTACAACCAGCCAACTGTACGCGAAGGTCAAGCCTGGGAAATCAACGTGCGTAATGGGTGCGAGAAGAGCGAGTCTTACTACTATAGATGATGGGGCTTGTTATCCCTATGACTTGCGCCAGATAGACTGTCTTACTGCGCGCATCCATTGAGGTAGACAAGGACATCTTGGATGAGGTTGCCTGGGACCATGAAGAGCATTCAAATGTTGTTGTGCAGAAAAGTGGACGGAGAGGTCGCCAAGACAGCCGATGACGTCGATGCGCTTGAGAGACGCGTCCCTAACACTCTCCACTCTCATTGCAACCAATTCGCCAGCGAAGGGGGACAATGGGCATGTTTAGCTTGAGGCCTGCTCTTGCTTTTGGGAGATGTTCAGTGCTCAAGATCTCAGTATGTTCAACCTCTCTGCATGCTTCTACAGAAGACAACAGTCAAGTGCCACAACAAGCAATTCATATTGTCTCTAGATATATAGAACTTGCGTATGAGCAAAAGCACATTCGGAATCGTTTGTGACGCTTATCAACCACCGCTCGCTATGCTGATCCAATCCGTGAGAAATTTAAAGAGAGTCTTCACATCCCCCAAAGCATGAATGCATGCCGCCTTCTTCTCACTTGCCAACTCGTTTCTCCTAACATGCTATACAGTCTTCCAATCGATTAGCCTCCGCCAGTCTACTGTTACACGAAACTCACCTCATACAACTCTCCTAACAACCACCATCGTATGAAGCAACCCCATTCGCGGACCTCCCGTCTACAAACGAATAGCACGTATCTTTGGCAAAGTTATTCGTGGTCGGATCCACCTACGCTAAGGAGTTAGCTATGCCCTGCCCTGGCATTTCCACTTTAACCATATGAACTCACCCATCCTTTTCGAAGACTGGTTCCGAGACTGCAGTCGGAAGCCAGAAAGTAACCTACAGATAGCGAAGTACAAGGTCAGTAACATTCTTTTAAGTAGAGGGAAGTACACTGGCACCTTCAGCCTACTTTTTAAAATGCTACCTAGGTAACATTTCAAGAATATAGGCCTTATGCACCTTGCAGTGGAGTATTCTTACCGCACTGATGTCCGGCACCCCAACTCAAAAATTTGAAAGACTTGAACGCGTCCGGCCAGGATCCACAAGTGTTATCGTAGATGTTGACATTCTGCAGGGGGCTTCCACAGCCAGTGTCGCTGTAGGTTTGAATCCTGAAAGCAGTGCTGCTGGGAGCGAGAGTTGCCATGATGGCGACCACGGTGGTGATGGTGAAACGCATATTGAAGAGGAAGAGTTCCTGACTGTGGGAGATAGAGTTATGAGTTGGTTGAAGGCTTGCTTGAGGACTCTCTGATGATGGACTACGTGAATATGGCGCGGCGATTGAAGGTATTTATCACTTTGGACGCTGCGACTTCAATCATGGTTCGTATCGAGTCTCTCAAAAATTCCTTGCAATGTTGTCATGTAGGCTCGTTTCTCGTTCATTGATAGTCAGTCCCGAGGAGAACGGCCCCCCTGGTCGTGCAGACGACATATGAGTGTTCGTACGGTGAGGGCCAATCTATCAGGCGCCAAGCATACCACTACCCTACTGGACGTGGGTTCGGTCGGTCTTACTTTGATCATTGCAAGTACGGCATGAAAATCCGAATTCTTGGGATGCTTGGGAGTTGACCAAAGAGAATTTTTCTCTGAGGCTTACCTTGTAAGCAATGAACGAGATGTTTGCCTTGGTATTGTAACCTAGGTAGGATATATGCGAGGAACGAGCGCACGCCCTGTTGTCATCGATTCTTACGTCTGTCATTCTTCATTTGGGCGCACACATGTGCACTTCATGTATCCCCGACCATTGGCCGAGGGTCTCTTACACGTGCGCTTACGTTGTCGGTTCTTGTCCAGTGTGACCTTCAAGAGGCTGAAGTACCCAGGGTATGCGTTACCTTTTTCCTTTTGCGTATGTCAGGCTGTGTAAACAACGCCGGTGCAGGTCGCCGAGTTTATCCTCTACTGATGCTGCTATCATCAACTCTTGCATGCGGATTATGACATTTAGTTACTTCCGAGTCCCAACGTTCCTGTCTGAGTTCGTCTCGGGAACCAATCAGCGGATACCGGCAAGCGATGAGCTACCCTGAAGCACATCCACGGCACTTGGGAATCTCTGTGTAACTCGAGGCTGTGGGCTGAGGCGTATAATGCTTTGGAGGAAAAATCATGTTCGAGACAATTTCCTAGGTTGCGGTTGATAACGAGCTCGAGACCGGTTGAGTTTCAGGTGTGTTTTCGCGACGACTTCCAACACCACAGCTCAATACTTTCCCACTGGCCTTCAATTTCCCTATCACAAGACTTCCTGGCGATAAGGACCTCAGCACATGGAACAACCTGCTGCCTTGAGATGCATGCAAAATTGAGATTTACAGTTCTTGTACATGGTTAAGTGTCGTCGCCTTCACTGACTTCAAAGTTTTCCGACTATGCCAAGGTTCTAGCGTCGCATCCAACGGACTGATCGAACACCAACACCGACCACCACAAAGCGTAAGGAGGCATGCGCCGCCCTTATACGTTCTACTATGCGATCAGAATTATGAAAGATCTCCGGTCTAGCCGCTGCCATCCCCGAGTCACCGTCGCAGGTCAAAACATGGAGACCCCTGGGTCTCGGAAGTGTTTCAGCCATCACCGTAGCCTCTCGAACCCCCTCAGACCACCAGTATCAAAAGCTCGTGATGCGCTGCTCTTCCTCAGGACTCCAGATAGCTAGACTACTCTTTTCGCATTACTGAGCGTCGGGCCGACTGGCCTCACTTTCGCTTTCCGCAATCAAATTGCATTAATCCCAAAGCGGAGCTGCACCATCCGAAGACATTCCTTTTCACAAAAGACTCCTCGTGAGAAGGAAATGTGGACTACCAATCGCACACCCTCTCGACCATCACTGCACCGCACAGGTTCCGTTCACTCTATTGCGTCGGTGCATTCGACGAGTCGCCCTCCGTCCATGATATCGCCTCAACTACAACGACGATCCGGAGGCTACGAATCTGATCAATCGTCGGACACGGCTGCCGAGGACGAGATTCCTCTTTTCCCCACCGTCCCTTCAAATAACATGCCAGCAATGTGGCAAGGCCAACGTCAACAATCCGGATCCGCTATTCCCCGCCTAAGCCAGAAGTTCGGAGGGTCCGTTCAGGTTGCTGAGATTGCACCACCACCCGCACTTAGGCCTCAACGACACCAACAGGATACGATGGCAAACTCACCTGACGAGGACACCCACTCGCGAACCTCGACGCTCAATGGCGATGACCATGACTATGACTACCCCGAAAAGACACCCACACTCAAGAAGATGGATCGTCTACACAAGATTGCCTATCACGAGGAGTCCAGGTTTTCTGCACCCGCACCTCACATTCCCGGACCTCTGGAATCACAACTTGCTTCTCTCATGACAAAGCTTATCTTCATGGAGCGCGAAGACCCAACAGTCTCGGTAACTCCTGAAGACCACGCTGAAATGACTAAAGAGCTGAAGGCACTCCGTGATGAAAAGAAAGCCTGGACAAAGCGTCACGAAGCCATTTGGGCTCTCCGTGACGAGGATGTCGAGAACAACATCAAGATCCGAGGTATGCTTGCCAAAGCGCGGCGCGAGCTCGAAGGCATGACAAAGCTTCGCGATGATGACCTCATCAACCTGCAGCTAGTTCGTTCGAGACTTGCTGAAGCTACAAGGAAGCTCGATAAGCTCGAGGCTTCAGGAGCTAGCGGTGGCCGTGCGAGTCCTAGCCGAGGACGTCCCCCCAGCATGTTCATGGAGAGGCGAGGCACTGTGGATCTGTTTGCGGCGGCCAAGGCAGCGGCTCTGGAACAAAGAGCACTGGACTTGGAGCAACGGAATGGCGACCTGTTGAGCCAGATCGAGACACTCAAGGGAGGGGCGAGCTTGGACACAATCAACAGCATGACAGCTCACAAGGCGTGGAGAGACACCGTCGCCGACCTCGAGCTGAAGATGAAAGCGAAGGATGCAGAGATTTTAAGATTGCGAGCTGGTAGTGCTACGGGGGGCGTTGTCGCTGTCTCGGGAAATGGCATGGAGTGGCACAGAGTCGAGGCCATCCACGAAGAGCACGCGAGCTATCGCGAGAAGGTGGGCGCGAAGATGCAGGCGCTCAGGTCGGAAAAGGAGATGTTGCAGAGGGAGCTGCATCGCAAGGAGGACGAGAACCACGCACTGGAGGTCAAGGTTCAGAGTCTGCAGAGAAGGGTCAGCGTAATGTAATGGTCCAGGCTGTGGGAGTTTCTAGTGCGGCCAGGAGATGGATGAGTCTTGGGGGCAAGCGGAGTAAAGAGAGGATGAGGGAAATTGAATGGATGTAGTGTTCATGTCAAACGCTGGGAAATTGGAGTTGGAGGCTCGGATAGATTACACATATCTTGGAGATTTGGTTTTGATATCCTCGGGTATTTGGAAGGAAAGATCACGGAGCAACTTGCGGCTTCAATCATTGTTGCTAGTCAAAAGTGGTGACATTCATTTGTGATGAAGGCGTAAGAGCTTCCATCTACACACTCTGCAGATGGGATTGTCTGCTGAAAGCCAATATTGCAGCCATGAACACTGCCAAAAGCTCGTCCTATGAGCATCCCAAGACCCTGTGCAGTACCTTTAAAGCGCAAATAGCCACATATCAAAATTTGAAGCAGTGCGTTGCATAGTATGCGCTAGACAACATCAAAGTGCTCCTTTCAAGCCAGATCAATCGATCCTATCGGTTCTTCAAATTTTCCATCATCCATATCCAGCCCAGCAAACAGAAGAATCGAGAACTAGTAGCGCACACAAGGTTGAAGCAACAACTGGAATGCGCTGCTCGTCATCAAACCAAGGTTGTGCATACCTTTGCCATCTGATATGACGATTTAGCTGTGTGATCAAGCCTTCGCCTTCTTGGTAAGGGTCTCGGGCTCCCCATCGATATCCACATCCCTCTCCCGCTTCGTTCCTTGTGCCTCAAGCATGGTGTCAAGATCGTTGACGCGCCTGCTTAATTGAGGAAGAATGTCCTTGAGCGAGTCTCGAATCTTGAGGTCACCTTCTGTAATCTCATACTCCGGAGGTAGACGTTGTCCGATGTGATGGTCGAATAGCTCAAGTTCAGACACTAGGTCGTCCATAAAAGTCCGGAATGCGAAGTCTAATTGTCGCTTTGCCATTCCGTCAACATGATCTGCGATTTTGTCGATGATGCTTCCATCTTGGCCATTGGTGGGGACTAAAGCCTTTAACAGTGCATCCTTCTGCTTGACATACCAGCCCTCCTCCCAGGGTATCTTATTGATCTTATCGTAGACAGAAGAGTTGAGAACCGACAACATGCATCGTGTATCTGTCTCCGTGGTTGCATACTTGTGGACGTGGGAGATCTGCTGCTTGAGAATGCCTTCTAGTGTAATAGATTTGCGGAAAACCTCCTCTTGTCGCTTGTTCCATTCTTCAATTGCGATGAGCTTTAGCGGGCCTGCAAGCTCTGAGTCGTTGAGGAACTGGATCACTTTCTGGCCAAGGGCTTTGATGGATTTGTTGAGGTCTGCCGTCATGGCTTTCACGGCAGATCGCATCTTGTTCTTCCATGCGAGAATGTCTGGTCCGATCTCCTGACTTATCTCCTCGTTCCAGTTGATACCTCGACCTCGGTACCTGACAGCGTCGGTCTTCTTAACGATGCCTTTCTCTTGAAGAACCTTGTTGTACGTATTCCATCGAACATTGTCGGCCCAATTGCGAATAACCGTAACGACACCTTCTTCTCGGGAATGCTTCAACGTGCCGAGTTGCCAGAGTCGCTGGACCTTATTGTCGATGAATTCGGTGAAGATCAATGTATGCTTTTCCATGAACTCTTTCAATATGATCATGAACTTGGGGCGAATGACTCCATACGCATCGTCTTTTCCTTCTTGGTCAACAATGCGAGAGATCGTGTCCAGAAAGGCGGGCGACTTGAAGCCGATATGTTGACGGTAGCATTCGAGATTATCCTCCGTGGGAACGGTCAGTAGAAACTTCCTTAGATTTGGAATGCCGGTTTGCTCTGGGGACAGGAGTGGGCGCTCATTTTGGCGCTTCTTCATCCAGTCTACGTACATGGACGACGATACCGAGAACACTCGAATGGGGTGCTCATCATACTCCTTGAACTTGAATTTCATCTCATTCTCCAGGTTTCGAGCGCGCTGCTGGATGAAAGAGCATTGGGCGAGTTTGTTCAGATACTCTTGGTAAGCTTGGAGTGCGCTCATTGTCGCATACGCCTCTTCGACGTCGACATCTTCATCCTCATTCTGGGCGACGAACTGATCCAACTCATTAAGCATGTTCTCAGCATTCCCCATGAATTCTTTGATCCTAGGAAAGGGAGCGTTCGTACTCTGCTCGATGATGTTGTCGATTGAATGGTGATCGAGAAAGAATTCCTGAAGCATGTGAGCACTACTACGCACTACAGGAAACCCCAGCTTACATACGTCGATCTTTGTCAACACCAGAATCGTATTCTTGGTCCCATGTGTCCTAATAGATTGTTTGATCTGCTGATCGACCACCTCCTCAGTGGTGACCCTGTCTGATTTCGCGACGATGATTTCGAAATCTGCTTGCCGTCGAATGGTGTTCGTTGCTGCAGTCCTCGAATGGTTTAGGTCTCCCAAACCTGCTGGTGTTAGCATTCTTAGCGTGCTCACGACAGCGTATCCATAGCGTACCGGGAAGGTCGACGATAGACATTCCATTCCTCAACAACGGAGAGCCCATGAAGATCGTTACGAACTGCAAAATGTGCCATAAAGATGGCATACCCTCCTGTTGGGAGATAAAGTTCGATATCTGTTCCAACAACTCTGAGATCGTCATATCGCGGAATACCTTGGTTCGGTCTGCATCCGCGCCGGTCTCTTCAATGCGACGGAGAGCCATTCGCACCGATCCGCGGAGCAGCTTTCCCTCTTCAATCTCTTGAGCTGTCAACCGGCCCTCTAAAGTCTCGGCGGCTTCTGGGTCATTCTGAATATTGTACAGAAGAGAGAAGAAGGCAAGCGCAGTGAGCGCAGCACGCTCCTCCTCGTCGTGATACACCGGGTCTACCTTGTTGGAGAAATGGAAATGAAAGTATCATCGGATGTGTTCTTCGATGACCTCATTCAGGTTCATGTCATCCATAAACTGCATGGCGGCATCATAGATTTCGGCGAGGTCCCCGGCACCGGATTTGTGGACATACTTGATCGCGGAAGCCGTGCAGGCACCTCCTGCCGCAGAGGTCTTGGAGAGATTTCGCCGGTGGAACAGGGCATTGATGAGTAGGCTCTTTCCCATCGCTTGTTGACCAACAATAGCAATCGACTTCGGGACCTTCATTTCGACATTTCTCACCTCGCTCGCTGACTTGAGCAGGGATACGAGCTCTGTGTCTTCAGCACGAACTGCCTCCATCTTATCAGCGACCTCGGTCACAATGGCATGAAGCTCTTCATCGATTCTGCTTTTGTCCATGCGGTACCATGCATGGTCTGGCGGTGGCTCGCTCTTGGGGGTGTAGGCTTGGGCAGCTTTAGGACCTTTGAGACCTTTCGCGGTCTTCAACGAGTTCTCTTCGTCGAAAGATGGCTTCCAGTCGGCGAATGGCAAAACGATGACATTGTCCGCCATTGCCTATTGCCAAAGTCAGCGAGACCAGAGGAGAGGTAAGAGCTACTGACGGTGATGGACCGCAGATTTCTAGGCGATCAAGCGGTATACTTAAGCTTGTGAAGGTAGGAAAACAACGAATAAGGCTCGCGAATGGGCTGTGAAGGCTACGAACATTGATAGTTAATAGCGGGACACAATTATATATCTCAGGACTGGTGGAGACGATGAGTGAGTGAGAGAGTAATGGAGAGATATAACCTCGCGGTGAAGGTGAAAGAGCTCGACGCTAGAGGCGGTAATATGAGTGAGCAACCTGCTTCATCCTCCCACCTTTGCACGAGCCCGGTCTCACTTCACCGCGTCGTCGCGGATCTCACCTTCACTTTTGCCTTGCATATCACTGGTATAACCCCAAGCTAGCTCTGATATCATGCTAGTGTTGCCACGAGCGCTTCAGAAAACTTGCTGGACTGCAAAGGATGATCCAAGGTGAAGGGAGTAAGAGGGATGGTAGCGCAGCGCGAAGTAGTCTCTTAGATGATTTATCACTGCTGGACGGATGAACGCTATACAGGTCCTTTTGCTTCATATTTGATGCGGGGTATCTTATCTCGTTACAAAGGAATTCGTAAAAGTCCCCTCGACCTGCGCACATCCTGATGCTCCAGCCAATGCCAAGTATTACTTCGCGTCCTTTCTTCGGGTTCATAAGGCGGTCTCTATCATGGAACGATGTCGGTGGCCAGAGTACAGATTGCGCAGGACCAGCTTCTGTTGTGATGAATACGCATCGCGATGCGCGTTGCCGGGATCACGAAGCCTATCAGTTTCCAATAGTCCGCACTGCATTAGCATACAGCAAGTCTGATGCGGAACTCTTCACTGGTCGTATAGCGTCATGACTTTCCTCGACTTCATCCGACGTGACGGTGCTGCCTTTCGCCCACTGAGAACGCTTATTCCCCCATGTGGCTTCAGTCGGCGAGTACGCGTTTTCAATCCGCCGAATGCCGGATTTCTCGAGATCGGACATCCACTTCGGGTAGGAATGCATGCTTGAGAACGCTGGCGTAAATCTTGTCGCATCCCAGTCGACTTTGTTCAGGTCAACGAAATCGTTCTTGCCTCCATACGTGAAGATGCTGGCTGAACCGCTCGGATGCGACAGCTCAATCAACTTGTTCAGGACTGCGAGCTCCAGCTTTAGCTTCACTGAATACGTAAAGCCTTTGACCGTTTGTTGCAGGACGTGATAGTTCATGAATTCGAGTGTGAGAAGACCGATATCGAGGACGATGATGATGACGTTGATCGAGAAAAGCTGCCACAGCACATGGTGTGATCTTTTTCGCTCAGTGGTCTTGATTATGTCGAGTGCTTTCCAAATATAAAGGCCGCTCAGTACGAACTCTTGACAGCAGAAGCCGATCATCTGGATACGTTCAATAACATCGTACGCTTTCCCGAAACTTTCGGTTCGAGAGCCGTAGTGACTGCCCTGAAAGAGCGGAGTACAAGGTTAGTAATGTTCTTTTACACATAGATAAGCGCAGTGGTGCCAAAGGAGTGTTTGTTGGAATGCCACCCAGATCTCCTCTTAGAAAAACTACGCTTTAGGCACCTTGTAGTGGGATATTCTTACATATACAACGATCGCCGTGATCGAGTGGAAAGTGACACCGTCAATGATGATCATCCACTTGATTGCGCGTAGAAGCCGTGAGTGGCTTCTGCCAAAAACGAGCCAGAGTCGACTGTATAGCACGACCGACTGGCCGGTAACCATGAGCGTCCATCCGGTTGTATCCATGGCGATTCCAAGGGCCATCCAACTAAGCCTGAAGTACTCAATCATGAAACCTAAGACGTAGGGGATGATTCCTAGACTGGCGAGCACGAGGGAGAAAAAGTATAATCCGGAGAACGAAGTGAACGTGGTGAAGACCAGCAATTCCAGCTCAAGGGCATTGTACAGTGCGAGAGCCGAGCAGGTGACGACCGCGACCGTGTTGGCATCCCAGGACCCTGAAAACGTCAGTAGAGGCTTCTGAAGGGTGTCGAGAAGACGATTGCCCACAGCAAGACTTGCGATACAGCGTCGTAAACGCGTTTCACAGACCTGTACTAAGAGACGTCTTGTAATGGAGCTCAACATACCCTCAAAGTGATTGGTAGGGCTGTTCATATCGTTCAGGTTGGAAGCATTGTCGTGGCTGCAGCGTTGAGTGTCTCCAATGAGGAAGCGCTCGAGCGCCAGGACATGGTTGTCTCCTCTGGGGAGCTTGGAAGCGCGTGTCGAGCAACGAGGAGTGAAGAGTGAAAGAGTGGGAGTGAAAGTGAAATGGCACGGAGTCCAGATCACTGGGCCGTCAGCAGACCGAGGGAATGGTCACCCCTGGTCTGACAGTCCCGGGAGACACGGCAGAGGGGAGGCCACGACGCGGTCAGAGCAAAGCTATATGACTGCTTGCGTGCTAGCATCTTCATGAGACTTTGCGGGGATGCTGAATCTTGCCTCGCTAAGGCATGCCTGCCGTCAGCAGCGAGCGATGAAGGATTAGGGCACGGACACGCGCCACGACGCGATTCCTTCGCAGCGGTTGCACCACCATTGCGAGTGGACGTGTGCCGGTTTGGGCCGTGGCATCATTTGCGGAGAGGGCATCTCCAGGCCGCCCGTGGCGGTGTGCCTGTTGTTGGTGGGAGGTGATGTGTGCAACGCATGATAGCGTCGTGCCCCGCGACGGAGCAATTTCGCAGCCAGCTCCACAGACACGATGGGAGGAGGTTGGTCCTGGTCAGAACAATGAGGCCTTTGATTGACGGAATCAAGCTCCAAGGCTTAACGGATGCAGGGACGCCGATGGCCTTGAGGGTTGAAGCGAACAGGGAACTTCCGACCAGGTCACTGGACGGCGATCTTTCGCGCGCTCGGGTCTGGTCTCAGACTGTCGCCGCGTGCAACGACTCCCTACGTCGCCATTTCATCTGAACTGTCCTCCCGTCGATAAAAGCTGTCTCGCACACCTGCGGCACGATGTCTAGTTGCCCATTGCAGCAGTCCTCATGCATCGTAGTGGCATCTCCCCTCTCGGGCGGAAGGACTGCCAACAACGGACCTCCGACGCCCTACATCAGTCTTCATCAGAAGCCTGTCTAGCGCGAGCCTTCTCTTCTGCGCCTCGACTGCCACTGTCTCGAGGGTTTTCCTTTTGTGCCGCCATACGCACGGCGTCTACGACGGATTCGACCAATCAGCACAATGACAGGACGCCACCCACACCGTTTCCGTTCCCGTGCTTGCGTGACCCTCCAGCTGTGCTCCTTCATTATCTGGAGTTACGAGCTCTACTGGAAATTCATCAAATAGCACGCCAGCAAGGTGTCATAGAGTTCAGCAGGAACTGCGCAGAAAGGAGCAGAAGCAGGTTAGCTGCGCCGCGTTGGGGGTTGTGCTACGCGCTGCTTATACCAATTGTCCACGGAAAAGTCCCATATCTCACCGACCATCTACTCATAAGGACTCTGGTCCATCGGACAGTATGCGCCGCTGACCGGTCTAGAAGAATGCTCCCGATCTAGACCTCCGCCAACGCCTTCTTTTGTGTGGCTTTCATCCAATAGGCAACCCAACTCATCGAGCGCGATCTCCCGAGTACGAGCTTACCCGTCGCGTTGCTGATCACGTTCTTCACCTCACCAGATGGTAAATACAAACCCAAAGAGGGAGTCAACCAGAGCTTGCGGTACGAACGTAGCTTCAAAGCGACCATGTGTCGCCATTGTCAGACGTGTGCTGTTCTGATGATCTCGCTGTGATCGAGCAATTCAATGTTATACGGAATCTTTCAAGTTAGTCTGCAGTCACACAATCGTTACCGTGAGCGAGCAATTGTGGTAGGCGCAGAGAGGAACTTCAGCTCTCCACCAGTCTCACTGTCGCACAAGGCGGCCTGAAGTCTGCCCGGTCATCATTGCATGAAGCGAACTATACGAACTCCGTAGGCAAAGGTGACAGTCGCGAGTTGAGGTCATAATCATGACGTGTCTTCTCTCACTCTATATGCTACGATCACCGACTGTCAGGCAAGCATAGGTCTGTTCGGTGTTCCTGGACAAGGTCCTCACAGTCTGGGCAGGTTGCTGTCGTCGAACTATTGTTGCATCGTTTGTTATGAGATGGTAGCTATCGGGCGAGGTCGAAGCTCGCCGAAACCTCTAGCGACCGGATGCTCCCAGTCGGGGCTGAATGAGTTCTTTTATTTCTACGAGGGGCGGGTCTTTTCTGAGTCGTAAGCAGTCAGGAGCTAAAGAGTTTCATTGCTGGTCGTCATTCTCATGGTGCCCCTTGTAGCACTAGACACATTGATACCAGCTCCTTGTACCGCTCACAAGACAGCAATGGAGCTTCATCGGTGAAGTCTCCAGACACCAGATATGGAAAACATAGCGCAAGACTATATATGCGGTTCGACCAGTTCTCTGCTCTCTCAATACTATAATTTGATGCATCTAATAAATCATCGCGACATTCGTGCTCGCGATGAGGGCGTCGATCGTTTCCCCGCTTAATTCTCCGCAACGTCATGGTTTGCCCCTCTACCATCTCAACGTCCCGCCATATTCTCACTCATAGAAGTCATTATTCATATATCATATATCATCATGCGCTCGCTTTTTGTCCTAGCTGCTCTTTCAGGGTTGTCTGAATGCCGCAACAAGCAGCAGCCACTCAAAGTTCCGGGGACTGATACACCTCTTTCGAAAGACCACACCAATCAACCTCTCGTTGGCTTTGGGACTTGGAATTTGAAAGAATCGCCAGAAAACACTACAGCTGCAGTGTCAATTGCTATAGAAGCGGGCTATCGGCAAATTGACTGCGCAGCTGCATACGGCAACGAGAAGAATGTTGGAGAAGGTATCGCACAAGGCTTGAAGAAGGCGGGATTGAAGAGAGAGGATATCTGGGTTACGAGCAAACTATGGAACGATCAGTAAGTTCAGAGTTATAGATACATGAACATGAGTAACAGGCGTCAATCTCTCATGGCAGGTTGTGGTTGTACTCAAGCACTAATCTCTCACAGCCACGCCTCTGATCGAGTGGAAGCTGGTCTCAACCAAACTCTTTCTGACCTCGGATTAGACTACTTAGATCTGTACCTGATGCATTGGCCGGTAGGCCAAGGCCCAGGTGAGGGCAAGTACCACTATGACTACGTTGAAGCTTGGCATGGCCTGGAGAAGGTGCTGGCGACTAGCCGGGTCCGCAACATCGGCATTTCGAACTTTTCGCCTGCGCAATTGAAAGATCTGATCAAGCAGAGTAAAGTCAAGCCCGCAGTTCACCAGATGGAACTGCATCCCTACCTCACGCAAGCGAAGTGGGTAAAGGCTCATCAGGCCCACGGCATTGCTGTTACGGCGTACAGCCCTCTAGGGAACTTGAATCCAACATATGGAGACAACTCGAATCTATTGAGGAATGAAGTGGTGGTAGATATCGCAGAGAAGAGAGAGTGCACCCCAGCACAGGTGGTACTGGCTTGGGGTATTGCTCGCGGCACGTCGGTCATCCCGAAGAGTAAGCACCAGAATTACATTGAAGAAAATCTGGGTGCCCTCAAGTGTATACTGAAGGATGATGATTTTGCGCGGATTACAAAACTTGGCGATGAACCAACTCGATTCAACAATCCCTCGTCGGGGTGGGGTGTTGATTTATTTGAAGGCCTCGAAGATGCTTAGACAGTTTTTAGCAGTATGGCTAGAAGAAATTATCATCTGTTTAGCATAGGAGCTAGTGTAAAAACGATGTATAAGACATATATCGCGACCGATTCTCGCTCCACATTCGACAAAACGCCCGTCAAGTTATCAGAACTGACGGCAATCACCCAGTCACACGCAATCGGAACTTCGAATGGAAAAGCTTCCATCATTAGTGACCAGAGAAAGTCACTCCAGTGGTCTGCCTCATTTTTCTCCTTTACGTTGATCTCTCGACAACACAACGTCAAAACTACCCAGACTACTATGAACCCAGCAATTACTGAGCTCTGCTTAGCACTTAGACATTTCAAGCGAGAAACCTAGACTTACCACCTTTCATGCGGCCATCTTCCCAGCCCTCCTTTGCCAATCGTCCCATACCAACTAACGCCAGGACCAGCGTTGGCGGACACAGAGCCATAAAAGTATACCAAGCACCGCTGAGCGGAGGCCTCATGTTCTCGAAGTTCTTCGCAATGTTCATACAATTGACCATGATCGTAAAACTCCCCTTCACGATACAAAGGAGTAGAAGAGGCCGGTGCTCGCGGCACCGATAGGCGTTGAAGAACGCAATAAATGATCCTCCCAGTGCGCCGGCTACTGAGATGCGGATATTGACCCAAGACTGATGTAGGTCATTTCCAGATAAGGTTTGTAGATTGATGAGGGACCAGGTTGTGACGTAGATGGCGAGGTGGACAGTAAAACCGATGAGGCCATAAGGAAGACTGAAACATTGCGTATCATGGATAGGCGCCAGGGAGTCCATAGTATCTCGCTGCACGAGATGTATTGGATCACTAGCACTGTGGAAAATTCGAACTCGATGTGTGAGAACTCGATTCCGCGTCGTTTTGTTGCATTCCTAGACATGGTCAACTATGAGAACAACTGCACCCTGACTGGAGCGATACCTAGGATATGAAACGGGACAGCGGAAGCAACAGAAGTATATGCGTTGCTATAGCTGGATACAGCGAGGCTAGAGTGTTGCGTCGTTTATTGAGCGAGAGATGCTTTAGGTAAAAGAGTCTGCAGACTCATGGCGTGTAAGGCTGGAGCAACATGTGTTGAGAGTTCCGATGTTACGACAACATCACCGAACCTCACAGCGAGACTTTAGACGTGAGTTCACGACTTTGTGAACTCGGTTGAGGATATTCGGTGGCTCTTCAGGGCTGGCGATGTTGTTGAAGGATGCCTAGCTCGGATCGCTAGCGTGTGCGCTAACCGAATATGAACAGGTCAATTCACTCAACACTCAGCCTCTCGATTGGCCATATTCAATCAACACATGCTATCAGGAACCTTTGCCATTGTCCTACGCAGTCGTCTGCGAGCACTGGCTAACTAGTTGACGGCCTTGACCAGTGTGACTCTATCTTGAGAATCATGAATGATACGAAAGTTTCTGATCAGAAGTTGAACCTGAAAGATACGAATACCGCCTTTCCCTCCATGGCATCTACTTCAAAGCTGAAAGACTGGGATTACCATCGCTAAGTGGAAAGATACGTATGCCACGTATACCACGACCGTATCTTCATTCACCGTGTTTGGACCCCCAATCCAATTGTCCATGGCAACGGCCATGACCATATCAGACAGAATGGGACACAGAGAGACAACGCAGCCCACTACCAACGCAGCACAGTCCCAAGTTGGCTGTCCAGTACTCATCGCCCGGGCAGGAATACCTACCATCAGAATGGCTGCGAAAGCGACGAAAACCCATATAATGATGTGTATTCCTGGCTGGTGCCACTCCTCCTTTGCCACCATGACCACCGCCCACATTCCAGCACTAGTGGAAATGGTGTAAAATAGTGCTGCTGCATTGAGGGGATCCAGTGTCATCCACAGCCTGCTCCATCGACAGCACACACCCAACGCCAAAAGTATGATGCCGAAAAGCGAGTGCCAGAGAGAGTGCAGAAGAAGTGGAATGCTTCCGGACATGCGACTGAGATTGTAGATGCTCAGAGCGGAAATGGTAGAGGCACAAATGGTCGAAACCGTCAAATTGAATAGCAGACGCGTAACCTCGCGGTGCGGACGAAGGGGAGTGCGGAGCATTATCCAAGTCATGTAGAAAGAGTAGTAAGAGATGAGGCGTACGAACATTGCGGCACAACCGATCGGGAGGACAGATCTTCTGAGGACATCTGTGATACTCTCGGCGGGCGTGGATTGCGCTTGGGCTCCGTGATGTGAGAGGTTTGCAGTAGTGGACGTGTATGCAGCTGTGTACGACATCGCGTAGCGAATGTGGAGATTTGTGGATTGAAAGATGTATATCTGAAATCTCTCCAAAACTCAGGAGCTTGTAAGAATGCGGATGTGGAATGGGTTGTGCAAGAAGTGGCCTTGTCGCCACGTCGAAGATTCGTACTCATTCATAGGACGTCTGTGGTTGCTTCTGCTTGGAGAACGGAGACTCTTTCCCAATGTGATCACCGTGTGGAATGAGCGGACAGATTGGATGACTTCAGTCTGATGCGTCTGATGCTCTTGCACATTCCTAGCCTTGACGGCAGGCTGTACTGGTTAGCGGAACAGAAGTCACTACTGATAGCGATTTCTTCGGCATTCTTCCTTGATCAACGTAGGTATCCATGGATCGTTACTGGCTCTGGTTATTGCGGGTCTGCAGATGTTCAACTCCAACTCGTGCGAAATTTTTTCGTACTTAATCATCTCACACAAGATGTCGATTCGCTTCGGACGTTTCGATGCTTCAGAGCTTACGGAAAGTATCGTGCTTGTAGTATAAAGGGATGATGTAGTCGATACAAGGGCGTCGTACCATTCCATTTTATCGTCCATGAATGACATGCCAGAGATTACTCACAGCAGTACCTTTCTGACGTATCCAGGTAACTGTCATCAGCCTCCAAATTCGATTGTCTTCGGGTCTTGACTTGTTCAACGCTCAACGTCCAACGTCGTACTCAACTACGTATGACGCTTAAATCTGCAGAGCTCTTCATCGGTCAACAAAGCAAATATAGCCGAACACGGTCCTCCAAATCGTCGACTCGGAAGGTGGATGAAACGTGGCGTTCGGAACTTTGGACCCTACGAACATCGAACATCGCTTCGACCCTAACCTGATCATCAACCCACCTCAGCCTCGGATCTTTCACTTCAGCCTCGGATCTTGTGTTCGGAATCGCCATGTGATTGGTCAAGAGCTCTCAATTTTAATGAAGGCAGGTAACGCTGCTTGGTATTGTACCGCACTAGTCTAGCTGTAGCTAGTGAAACACGCTTACTCCAGCCTCGGGATCGACCTCCCGCCCGGCGTTTTGCACATCAACCGTTCGCTATGATACCGGTACCAAAGTTAATTATCTGGGGCACTAAAGGGTGGACTCAACACTGTATGGCACGATTTCGGTGCCTGGATCTTAGATCTAAGGCAGGCTGCTTTCATTTGAGTCCTTGGCGGGGTCGCTTCAAGAAAAGTCAGAAATGACTTACACAAAAGGAACGACTGCATCCACACAGTGGAGCCGGCTATCCTGGTGTTCTTTTCATCTCTGTCGTTTCAAACAATGCTGTTCTGGGCATCATACAGATCCCAGCAAATGCTTGGAATTTCGTTTGTATAAAGGGTGAATGCTCTCATGCTAAGTAGACATCAACATCACTTCGACAACTTTCGTTCAGTCTCTCATTACATTCGCTTGCTTATTGCTGTGCTGAGCGCCTACTTTCATTAGCATAACACTCGTTTCATCCCAAACTTTCAAGATGAAAAACTCTGCCGTCTACATTGCAGCTCTAGCAAGCCTGAGCTACGCCTCTCCGGTACCCCAGTTCTCCATTCCGTCCTTCTCCATTCCCTCTCTAGGCAGCTTCAGCTTTCCGTCGTTCCCCAAGCCCACCGGTGGCTCCGGACTTGGCGATTTCAGCATTCCTTCTCTGGGAAGTCTTGCTGCAGCTACCTCAACTGCTACAGCTGGGGGCAATCTCCCTTCTAGCGTCAAGGCCACGGCGACAAGTATTGCTCAGGCTACTTCTACCAATTCTGGGACAATCGGTAGCGGCTGTACTGCGCAAGGCTCCAACGGAGGAAGTAGCGAGAATGGGGTCACTGACAAGAGTTGCTGCACTGATTTGACTGTCATCTTCGCGCGTGGCACTGGAGAGACTGGCAATGTTGGAACTATCTCGGGACCTCCAATGTTCAAGTCTCTGAGGAACAAGCTGGGAGCCGACAAAGTCACCGTTCAGGGTGTGGACTATCCAGCTTCAGCTGCTGTATGTCGCCACTTCCAATGAGGTACGAACAATCATTGTAAGGGTGCTGATCCACTTCAGGGAAACGCGAACTTGGGTGCAGATGGCGGGTCGAAGATGGCCGATCTTGTCAAGACTGCCCTCTCACAATGTCCTTCCACGAAGATTGTCCTCTCGGGATATAGCCAAGGTGCTATGGTCGTCCACAACGCTTTCTCCGCCGGGGGGTTGTCGTCCTCACAAGTCGCTGCTGCCGTTCTCTTTGGTGATCCTTTGATCAGCCAGTCTGTTGGTGACCTCTCTGACGACAAGGTCAAGGAGTTTTGCGCTAGCGCCGATTCAGTGTGCGGTCGACCGACTGGTGATGTGAGTGGAAGTCATCTCAGCTATGGCAGCGCGGCGGATGCAGCTGCAGATTTCGCCATCTCAGCCGTCGGTCTTTCGTAATGGTTCGGAAAACACATGATTCGTTGAGGGTGAAATTATGGAGATTCAAGATCACGGCATTGAAAGTACAGTCCACTGAAGCCTTTCAACTCTGGTCTAGGCTCTACTCAACCGGATTGTATAGGCCATGGAATTTATCCCGCTGGGAACGGGATCTTTGTGCGTTTTCGATTCTCATCTTTCTAACCTTTGTACGTAAGAGTAAGACTTCGTAGGAAACATCCGGTATGCCAATCCGCATGATTTATGCTCAAATGCTGAGCAAAGAATGGTGCCCTGTTTGTGAAGTCTGAATATCTGGACCTGCAATGTTCACAGCGTGTTCGGTAGCCTGATCATAGATGGCTCATCAGCACTAACGCACCAGCCCGATCTATTCATTGATCTGTTGGCTACAAGCGTACAAGCAAGTGCTTTTAAAGCCGCCAGTGAATATGCCCTGTCTAGTTCTCTTGTTGCGACGCTGACGCATGGATCGGACTCAGTAGCCAGTTAGCTACGGCAATTACGCTTCGCCGCAACATTATTGCCGAATCCGGAGCCATGCCGCGATCTTGCAAGATATAATGTAGTCATAACCTCCCCATGGCCCGCAGACTACTCGGCGCCTCTCCATGCATTATGTCTTCCAAACCAACTGTACTGTTCATTCATGGATCATGGCACACCCCCAAACACTTTGAGCGTGTCATTTCCCATTGCGAAAATGCTGGATACACTGCATTGTGTCCACTGCAGCCTAGTGTGGGGCAAATTCCCCCGATAGGCCTGTTGGAAGACGCACAATGCATTCGCTCTGAGCTGAGCCGACTCATCGACGAGGATGGTAAAGAAGTCATCGTGGTGGCACACTCATATGGCGGGGTAGTGGCCACTCAAGCCCTGGACAAGAACTTTGCAATCAAGGAGAGACAAGAGGAAGGCAAGCATGGCGGCATCCTCAACCTCGTGTACATGTGCGCGTTCATTCTACCGCTGGGCTTGAGTTTGGAAGCTGCTCTCGGTGGAAGCTTACCCCCTTTCATTCCTGTGGATGCAAGTCACTTTTCTCGCCTTGAGAGTTCCCGAGCTAAGTTTCCAAATAGGAGGACGGCCTGTGCATTATGCTTGATCCAGAGGGTCGCTTCTACCAGGATCTACCTGAAGAGGAGCAGAAGAAGTGGACAAGCGAATTAATAAAATGCCCGGCGATCGCACAACAAACTCCGATCACTCAAACGGCGTATCTTTGGCATCCAGTGACCTATCTGTTCTGCGAGAATGACCAGGCACTGCCATACGAGATGCAACAAATGATGGTTCAGAACGCAAGAGAAACTGGCGTGCAATTCGAAACAGAGAGCTGTGCGGCTGGTCACAGTCCGTATTTGAGCAATCCTGAGAAGGTTATAGAGGTGATTAGGAAGATATCATTGAATGGGGTAGACATTCAGGCGTAGATGCTCTTGGACGATCACGATGCACACCTTTCTCTCTTTAACGGAATGGCTTGATGCATATGTAATGCTAATCATCGATTTTCTTTTGGTATTTTTGTGAAAGTGATAAATGAGTGTGAGAAGTTCAAAAGGTCTCCCGTTTCAGATGTTCGTCTTCAGTGTCTCTCCCTCCCCCCCCCTCGGCCACTTCACCTAATGTGTGCAGTCATACTCGGTAGCACAACTAAGGCAGTCATTGTTATGAATGGAGCAGCAAATCGGACTATTGAGAAATAGGTCAGGACATTAGTTTGTAATCTGAAAAGGACGTCGGAAGGAATCAAGGTTTCATTAATGAGGGTTCTATGTCGCATACCAATTGATCTGACAGTTTTCCAAGCAGGCTTGGTCGCTGCAGAATCCGCATCCGGAATTGCAAGCGAATTCGCAGCTGGCACGCTTGTCAAGTCCAGAAGGTCCACTCCGCTTCTGCAGGCTAGAATCAAGTTCCATCATGCCAATGGGGAAGCCAGTTGCCTCGTCAACGCTGCGAGCAACGGCAATCTTATTTTCGGGGGCTGCGTAGATTCCGACAGCGAGAAGAGCAATAGCTGTGATAGAGAATCTCATCTTGGCTGTAGAATTTGTTGTTGATTCGATAGTTTCCCGAGGGTTCTGAATGGCAAAAATGGGCGAGGAAAGGAATCTGAAAGCTCAGTTGAATGTTCTGGGTGTTGAGTGTAGCTTAGAATGCTGGGAAGACACCTCCTTTTATACATTTTCTGCAGAGTCTTCGACGTCCACTAAACCAAGCTGGTGTACATGGAGCCGAGTATAACTCATGGCTATGAATGCCGCTACTACTGTGCCCTTTCTGCCTGCTCTTGGTGAGGTATTTAGACTATGAAACCTACCCTAGATAGCTGCCGCTGCGGATCTGTCAATGTTCGAACTGAGGTCCGCACCAAGGAGGCTAGCAACTGTTCAACGGACCGGTGCAGAGGTCGCTCCCTAGTTTAGAGATCCTCAAGTCCTGATGGTCTATAACTCTGATCACAGATCTGGTCATGTTGGTTGTTAGCTCTTTGACCGAGAAGATACTATCAAACACTGAACTGTGTTGTTGAATCCCACCTCATGTGCACCTGTGGTCATCAATCGCATGAGAAATTGCTGTCGACGTTCAATGTTGCGGAAGAACGGTCCGCACCATCCTTTACAGTCCCAGAAGGAGGTAGACTGCGTCCTGTCAACTCCAACGAGAATCCTACGCTAACGAGCGATCATCCCGGCGCCATTACATCCCTTACTTAATAGAGGTATACGAGGCTGACAACAAATGGCTACAATTGTAACAGTGCGGTGCAAAGCTAGCAATCACTGGTTTCATGAATGAATCATCGACCCTGCACATTCTTGTCCCAATTAGGCGCTGTATGGGGCTGGACCGCGATGAAGCCTCCCAAAGTCGCGCATTGTTGCCGGAATCAACGTTCAAGACTTCAAGCCAGTTAATATCTGTGCAGTGAAGTAGAAAATCCTCTTTTTCCTGCGAAGACACTCAAATTGCCACATGCTCTCAATCTGGTAGACGGTCTCATCCCTCCATATACATTTGGAGCTAACAGGATGTCGGTATCGACGATGAAAACCTCCTCGCATAATGGGGCTGGCTTGACAGCCACGCGGACTACCCCGAGTACCAGATATATGTGATAGTCGAGCTCGCTTATGTCCCAGGTCGGCGAACAGCCCTGACGATAAGCATCAGAACATCCTGCCAATAACGCAACAAAACAACGTCATGACCTTGAAATAATCGCTTTTATAGCTTCTTCGAGAGTACAGCAAGAGCTCGCTCTTGAAGTTATAGTATAAAATTATGTTGTGGTGACTCTCTAATGTTAGGTTTTCCACTTTCCATGGCCGAGGTAATATTACCTCCGAGAGCGTGCCCTGGCCCCTAAGAGTTTAACCGGAGTCGTATTCATCTGACAAGCACCCGACAAGCCCCTAAGAAGTATTAGTCAAAGCTTGAAGATACCGCGCCGATGTTACACTGATCCCATCCTTCTTCAATTAAGCAGAGGATATTTTGGGGATATCCTTGGAGAGGATTTTAGGCTTCTGCCATCCAGCACCCAATCTGAATGGCTATTGTTTCTACTTTGAATGAATCAAATCGTGTGTCGCAGCATTAGATATCCATAGCTCGATTTTGTGGGTAGGGGATCATCGGGCTCCGGAATAATGAGTCTCTTCGTAAGGTATCTAGACAGTACTAAGCCATTTTCCAACTGAGAGGCAAAGGGCTGTTCGCATCGATGGACCTAGAGTGACGTAGGCATCGCATGATATCTCGATTCGTGCATGAGTCGTCTGGCCAGGGATCCCTACAAGATCACAGTCCAGCAGCCGGTCTTCTTGCATGCTTTTACCCTCGGTCTCTTTCACATTGTCACCCATTACCTAACCTCTTGGACTTGGCATGAAAAGTGCTCGCAAAAGCATGTGCGTTCAGGAAATCTCGATTCGCCTCCGCAATTTGCACTGTCAGTGCTTCCTTATGCACCTACTCCTTTTAACGCATCTCCTATTTAGGCAGATGCTTCAATTTGGGTTGCTCTTCCTCAGGCGCTTCTGGCGATGGTAATTGGCCTGACCGCCTCTGAGGCGCTGCTCGGCGCATGCCTGCCAGTTCGAATGCGACTATCATCCGGCAACATAGCGTCGACGCGAGATACCGACATAGAATAAGAACAGCCCTAGGAGTTGCTACGAAGAGTTCAGCTGAGAATACCCTAATCAAGTCAGTCTCGAGTACTTGAAGTCTGCGCCTCTAGACATACGCAGTGCCGTAAATATAATGCGCTAGAGTCAAGATCGCGGCCCACCAAGAAACAATCAAGAAGCCGTAAGTAGTTGGTCGATATCTGAATGTGGTCGGATCATGAGACGCGCATGGCCTGAATTCATCTTTTGCCCAGGTTTGCAGATGCTGTCGGATTGTCTTCTCTCCTCCTCCATGCGAACGAACCATCTCAACGTCCAACCAGGAACTCCAAACACCCACCAGATGTACAACTACTGGGAGCACACTCCACCGCAGCGGATTCCACCAGTCCTCTTTAGACCAAGCGACCACCCCCTTGATACTGAGGTCAAAGCTTGTCAAAATGCAATTTGCAATCGCTGCTACTGCGAGGGAGTATTCGCCTAATATGATCAAGGATCGGTGCATCGGAGCGTCTGCGTTGATACTCAGCCCTCGCTTTACGTCTCGGTTCTCCAACTTCCCGATCACATCACGGTGTTGGAAAGTCCTCAAAATTGCCACTGCGGGAGAGCCCATGCCAACCAATAACCCCAGCAACGGCCTTCTTGACGCTAACAGTGCTGTCTCTTCCAGAGTGGAGCCTGCGACCGCCAGAATAGTTGGTGAGGCCCAGAAGCACGCCCGCAGCTGACATGTCTGCTTTAGACATCTCATCACAGTGTTCAAGCAGACAGCCCACCAAGGGTGTTGCATAGCCACGCCAAGTTTCTGGGAAAGCAGAACGATTCTCGGAGTGTCGATATCGGTAATAGTTATACTCCAGGCTGCAATTCTGCTGTACGATATTCGTAAATCCGCCCTTATACCAGTACCAGCTCTCGAAACGGTGCGTCGTTATTGCTTCCGTGCAGCCTGTCAGGGCGAGGATAAATAGGGTTCGTGTTATCATATTGAGTCCCGTTGGTACTTGATGACTGTCGATTGCGGCGACTGTCGCAAGGATAGGTTTATTAAAGTTGAGAGAAGTACTTATCGCGCAAGGCTGAGGTTTCATGCGCAGTTGGCCCCATCCCCACTACGTCAACTTGGCTTGCAGATATGCAAGCCTCTCGTATAGGGTTCGCTTCAGACAACATCGATGATAGATTAGCCCCGGTATCGCCAGATATGAGTAGACATCAGTCTGAAGGTACATCAAGGCTTCGACAAGCCACAAGTTCGAGGGATGAACCCTTGCATAGATGTTGACGTTGCTTCATCTATCAGACTTAGCTACTATCGTCATCGCTGATCCGGCTTTCTCGAGGAAGCCAGTCGATGTAATTGATCCTGTGCCTCACACAAGTTGCTGAAGGTAGTCGGTTTGTGTGGTCTGTTGCGATATGAGTATCGAATATTGGGGGTGGTCAAGAATTCGTTGTCTAGTTGAACTTAGCCTGATCATGACGTCATCGTCTGGCCATGTGTTACAACATCAGAGTTCGTATCGCTCACAACGGGTCAAGCTGGTCACTTACAAGCTAATAAAATCAGTGCCATGTGATTTTATACGCTTTCATCTCTGGAGAAGCTCCCGATACGTCTACTTCTTCTGGCTATGCAAGCAAAGACGTCAGCATGGCTCTCTGGCCAGCGTCGAGTCGAATAACTCGACCCGATAGTCTGGAAAACCCCTACTCCCGACCAATGATTGCGATTATGCGTCACAGAACAGCTCCCCAAAGACAATCGGCAATAGATTGATTTCCCCTCGGCTCCGCATACTCGGTCAGCAACAAGCAACCCCTCAGCGGGAAGTCTCCGTCCATAATATGACCTTATACCCGTCGAGTCCCTATCTAGTGATACACTCCGTAAATCTCGGGACGTGCTTTTGCTGTTTGAATACTCGATTTGATATCGACCATACACGATGTTGAACCATTTGGTGGTGAACTTATACAACCTCTGGGTTGTTATTTTCGTTGGTTTGGGGACAATCTCGACAGCGTATGGCTTAGCGATCATAGGGTCCACAGTTGGCCAGCCAAACTTCTACTCCTACTTTAATCTTGCTACAGCAGAAGAACCAGGTATGATGTCCTCGAGCAGGTGACAAGTTGGAGCACAGGCTTTTGACTTGTCACTTGTCTTTTGGGAAGAAGAATGCTGATGTCCGAAGGATATGCTCACACTACGAATATGATCGGCGCCCTGAACGGTGTCAACAGCGCCGGTGCCATTATTGGTTGCCTCTTTAACGCCTGGACGAGCGAGAAATACGGCCGGAAGTACTCGATGATGATAGGCTCAGTAGTCTTGGTTATTGGCGGGGCTCTTTGCGCTGGCGCATATGATCTTGCTATGTTCCTTGCCGGCCGGTTTGTAGGTGGGTACAGTATCTGAATTCAAACGCGTTCTCTTTGCTTACAATGATAGCTGGCTGGGGCGCGGGAATGCTTGCTTGCGTAGTGCCAATGTATCAAGCTGAGGTTTCAACACCAGAGACTCGAGGCGCGATGGTCTGCGTCACCGGCATCGCATACGCTTTGGGATACACCCTGGCTGGCTGGCTAGGGTTTGCGTGTTATTTCCTCCCTGCCGACTCACCTCATGCTCAGTTCGCATGGAGATTCCCGCTAGCCTTCCAATGCTTCTTTCCGCTCATGGTTCTAGCAGGATGGAAGCTCATACCCTTTTCTCCTCGCTGGCTACTACAGCAAGACCGTCGAGAAGAAGCCCTCGAGATCGTCAAAAGGCTACATCAGACACCCCAGGATCCACATCACGTCAAGGCGAGAGAGGAGTTCTTCCTCATCGAGAAGCAGTACGAATTAGACAGGACGATGCAAGTGCGGCCGTTCGAACTGTTTCGCACTGGACCGAATCGGCGACGAGCATTGGTAGGCTTCCTGCTCATGTGGGGAGATCAATTCCTCGGTATCTTCGTAATGACGAATTACGGAGTCCTGATATATGGATCGCTTGGGCTGACAGGCTTCGTCCCGCTGCTGTTGAACGCTTGCTGGACCACCTTTACGATCTTCGGAAACGTCTGGACTGCATTCTACATTGATAAATTCGGACGCCGCACGTTCATGCTCATCGGAAGCACGGGATGTACGACATGCGTCATCTTCCTCTGTGCGCTGACAGCCCAGTTCCTGGGTACGACAAACACCGCAGGGCTGAGAGCTGCTGTGTTCTTCATCTTCTTCTATATCTTCTGGTGGTGCTTCTTCATCGATGCCACGCAGTACGTTTACGTTGCGGAGATCTTCCCAAACCATCTCAGACCCCAAGGTGTCGCGTTCGGACTATCGGCATTCTATCTCGCATCAGAGATAACACTGGTTGGAGCACCAGTGGCACTCAATGCGATTGGGTGGAAGTTCTACCTCGTGTTGATTTGTCCGTCGATTGTGTATATTGTGCTCATCTACCTTCTGTAAGTCTAGATTATGATTGCGACATAGACGCATTTGATTAACGATCGCTTTCAGCTTCCCTGAAACGAAAGGCAGGACACTCGAAGAGATCGGAGCACTCTTCGGCGACGAACATATTGCCGGTCAATGGTATGGTCTTACAGACGAGGAGAAGGAGAGAATCGCCCACGAGGCTCTGGAACAGCATCCGGAGCGCGGAGATGATATCGAAGGAGCTGAACTGAAAACAACTGCCGTGCAAAACGAGAGAATCTAAGTAATGCAATTTCCTAGATCGGGCTGCATCTTTCGAAATACTGTTATTCAAGGGACGCTTCCAGTCTTCGGCAATGCAATTCTTCTGGTACTCCTTAGCGATTATTCCCCAAGAACCTTCCTATCCTCTGCCGTATACACGCCTATTTACACCACTAAGGTTCCATCACACGCACTCCATAGTAACATTACCACCCGCATTAGCATTCCACAACGCATCCCAACCTCCATGATCCAACATTGCAAAAGTATACGATCCCGGCTCGACTTCCCACTCGTACTTACGATTCAGAATCCTCAAATATCTCTCAACCTCGACCTCCATCCTCGCCGACGCCGTCTCTCCAGCCTGAACATACACTCTCTGGAACGCGACCAACTGCTTGAGGGGCTGAGTGATCGTACTCACTCTCTGCAGCAGATAAACCTCAGCCACATAACTCCCATCCCTCTCCCCCGTGTTCTTCACCTCGGCCTCAAAGACAATCGTATCAGACCCCGTGAAATTCCGCTCGCGACCACCCAGCGTACTGGCACGGAAGTTCGAGACATTGAACGCCGTATACGATAACCCATAGCCAAACGGATACTGCGGAAACGACTCGATGTCCACATACCACTTCTTCCGTGCCGTCTGCTTGTAATTGTAGTACACCGGCAGCTGTCCGACGTCCATGGGCACCGAGACCGGTACACGGCCGCCGGGATTCACCGCGCCGAACAGCACATCGGCGATTGCCTGCCCGCCCTGCTGGCCCGGGAAGAACGCGTCGAGGACTGCTGCGGCTTTAGCGTAGTACGAGGGTATAGCGAAGGGCCGTCCGCCTTGCAGGACCAACACAACAGGTTTGCCTAGCGCAAATATCGCATCCGCGAGCGCTGTCTGATTTGCAGAGAGGTCCATCGTAGCGCGGTCGCCAGACTCGCCGTCGCTGTTCCACGCCGCGCCGACTGCTAGGACGATGATATCTGCGTCTTTGGCTGCGTCTACGCTTTTCTGGACGGCGGCGGTGCGGTCGACGAGGTTCCAGAAGAGCAGGACTTGCGCGTTCAAAGACGCGATGTTCTCGATCTTTTGGTAGAGGTTCCAGGTCTGGTATTCGAGCCGGATTTTGTGTACGGCGCCGGGCTGAAATGTGAAGGGGGAGGAGCCGGGGGGTGGGAGCGTGCTGTTTATGAGCGAGTAGGAGCGGTCGGGGATGTTGGAGAGGATGTTGCCGGCGCTGGTGAATGGGATTTCGACGTGGAGGGCGTCGTCGATGTATAGCTTTGCGGTGGTGTTGGGGCCGAGGGCTACGCCGAGCCAGCCTTCGACCTCGCCGTCTACGGGAATGTTCAATTCGCCTTCCCAGATTACGCTGAAGTTGTTGGAGGGCAGTCCGGGCGGTGGATATAGGCCCCATGTCATCACGGGAGTTTCTGTCCTTTGCGTTACAGGGGTGGTGAAGTTTGTGTCAGCGTAGTAGGTTGTCTGCAGGCCTCCGGGGGTGCCATTGACGGAGAGGTGGTATCCCGGAACTGGGTAATGGGCATTGTAGAGCCACGTATTTGCACCCATACTTGTTCGCAATGTAGTATCTGTTCCTGCAAGATGGTCTAGGATGCCTTGCCGCAATGTGGCCGAATTTGGAACAGGGTAGGCACCGTATGTGCCCGAGTAGTCGCCATAGTTGAGGATGTCGCCAAAAGGACCTATGAGTGCTATATTCTTCAAGCCTTGCCCTGATGTGTCGAGTGGTAGTGTGGTGTTATCGTTCTTGAGAAGTACAATGCTCTTTTGTGCAGCCTCAAGTGTAAGTGGGACGTGATCCAGGGTGAGCTGATATGGATCGACTTCTTCTGGTATGACAGGGTCCTTGAAAAGTCCTAAGTCGTACTTGACTCCGAGAATGCGCTTCACCTTACTCCGGAGAAGATCTTCCGACACTGTGCCGTTGGCGACAAGTCCGAGGGTTGCGTTCAACAGGGTCTCCAAAGGATAGTCGTAGTACTGCACCATGCCTCCAGCATTGTACCATTGACCAATCGCATCAGCACGATTTTGTGCGACTCTATGTCCGACTTCCAGTTGCTTCATACCTAACTCAGCAGTTAGTTTCTCCCTCTTGTTCAAAGTCAAGGAAATATGGATTCACCAGTATCGTCAGCAGTGATAAACCCATCAAACCCCCACTCCTCCAATTGCCCATACAGCATCGGGCTGACATGAGAGGGAGTGTCATCGAGTTCATGACTGAAGAGTTGAGTATAAGGTCAGTGACTATTCTCAAAGGGGGATAAGAGGAAGGGTGCTCTTAGCAAGCTTTTTGAAACGCTACCCAGGTCGCATTTCACAAATCCATGCCAAGAGACACTTTATAACGGAAATTTCCGTACTACGCCATCATCACTCCCCTCACACCTCCCAGCTCATACGCCGCGCGAAACGGCACCAGATGTTCTTCCAACACCTCTCTATTGCCATGTCCCATAAACGGCGCCCCATTACTTCCACCCTGCGGTGCACCATGAGCTGCGAAATGCTTCATTACAGGCACCACCGCATCCTCCGCATCCCAAGTCGAGTTCTTCGACAGTCCAGACGCAAACGCTACGCCCATGTGCGAAGTCAGGACCTTATCCTCGCCCCAGTCCTCCTGGCACCTGCCCCATCGCGGGTCTTTGCAGAGATCCAGAACAGGCGCAAGACATGCGTGGATGCCGATAGCTCTGGCTTCGGTGGCAATTGCTCTGCCAACGCGGTGCACGAGTGACGTGTCCCAACTTGCTGCCATGGCAAGCGGTTGTGGGAAGAGAGACTGGTTGAAGCTAGCCACGCCGTGCAAGCACTCTGCCCAGTGCAAAAAGGGTATTTTCAGGCGGGATGAGTTCAGAGCTAGCTCCTGGACCGAGTTGTAGTACGTTCTGTTCATGGGATACCAGTCATGCACGTGTCCGATAGCAGAGTCCGGGGCGGAGCGCATGGCGAGTTCATATAGAGAGTTGTCTGAGGATGGCCCGATGATGTTGTCTGCGAACATTAGGTGTAGTTGCAGGACTAGATCGGGTACTGCCATTTGTGAGACCAGGTCGTTGATGAAAGCCTCCTTGGAGCCATTGGTACGTTTTGACCAGGAAGCTTCAGCCGTCGAATGTCCTGATGCGGAAACATGGTTTGTAACTCCGAGGGCGCCCAACAAGAAGACGAGAATACGCATGGTGTCCTAGAGTGTCAAAAACCACATCAGATAATGCCGATTGGGCGTTCGAGAGTATATACAGAGGTACAAGGCGCTCCTCTCCATAGTTACGTATTCCCATCATGATAGGATCCTTGGTAGAATTAGCGATGCAACGTCAATGAATGCAACTGCGAGTTTACGATTGTTGCAAGCCGAGGGTTGATCACAGAGGCAGGCGGAGTGGATATGCAAGGTACATTAGGTGCGGGGAGAGCCAGAGTTCGGGTACCAATGCTCCGCAGTCAAGCGCGACTGTACCCAAGTTGGAAAATTTAGGTCGATCGATGCACGCCTGACAGTGGTAAAAATCGTATGAAGTAGCGGAGAGGATAATTTCATCCCTCTCTCGTTGGAAGTGACTGACTCATTACACAACATATGTGTGTGGGTCTCGTTACGAGGAGCGCGATCTTATTCCAGCCAGGTGCTAGGATGCTTTGTTGGCCCTTGGGATCCTTTACAGTGCCCTTCAGAATGCGTTATACAACGTCAATGTAATCCTTCTGGATATAACCCAATCAATACTGGCTCCTCACACTTAGTGGAAGAATCTAACGAACCAAGCTCACAGCCAACTTGCATCTCGTGATGTATCTGTTTCAATTCAAACTATCGATCGGGGTATCTCATAAAAATACACTTACAAGTACAGCCGCCCATGTCCTCGGAAAGCTGGTAATCGCGACTCTTTCTCGGAACATACAACAATCTGCCAGCGGGCAATATAAATTCAAACATTAAAAGAAAGGCAGCGAACGCTTGACTGTGCACCAAAGGCCAAGGCCACAAAGATAGGCCGTTTAAACAAAAGAGATGATCGTAGGACGTTGAGATTGCCGAATTGCGCCAGTGAAGGTATACCACCCAAACCAAGCCTGGTTCTCAGCTTACTACTGAGGTAAACGCCAATCTTCTGTAAAATCACAAAGGAAATGGAACAGTGATGACATCTTCAGAACGCGTCTCTTATGTTAGATGTGGCAAGCGCCGATGGCGCGGGTGTCTCGTACAATGGTGACCCCAAAGGCGGGATGTCGTCGCATTGTGGGTCTGCAGAGACAGACTGGAGTCCATCCAAATCCACCCCGCTGTCTCGATCTGGTCGATCTGAACCGTTTAGTGATAGGTGACCCATTGAATTGATCGCTTGGTGGGGCGGAGTCCATGGACTTAGCAATGTGCCACCTGCTTTCGAGTCTTCCTCTTGTTCGGTCTCCGGCTGCTCTTCCGAAATCAAGACCCGGCCACCTAATCGCACATCGCTGACGCGTACTTGATAGTTCAAAGCCTTCTGGGCATCTTTGATGAGGTCCTCCGTCCAGGTCAAGCACCTCTTCAAGCTCTGGTTCATCTTCTGGCTATCGAGGAGGAGCTCGCGGTGCTTTGAAAGATCAAGCTGGAGCCGCCTCTCATCCCTGATGCGATGGGCGGCATCTCGTTCAGCCAGTGTAGTCGGACTCATGGTTCCTTCATCGAAAGATGAATCACTGCTAGATTCCGGGTCTTCTTGGTCTTCTTCCACCTCTTCGTCCATGTCCGAAAGTTCTCCAAAATCGCCTACACCAACGGCCGAGAACCCTTCAGGATCTGAAACAATCGTGTCAGTGGAGAAGCGACCGGCTCTGCTCATGCGACGAAAACGTCGTATTTCGGCTTTTTGCTTGCGGACCTCCTTTTCTAATTGGCGATTGATTGCTAGCAATGACGAATTGCTGATCTCGAGATCAAGGACCTTTCGTTCTCTTCGGGCATTGGCTGCCAGCCCGTTCATGTGCTCCAGAGCACTCTTGCCATTGCTTGACTTTGTGGGACTTGGAAGACTGGGCGAATGTAAACCCGACAGATTACTCGTTTCGAGAGCCGGTGCGGAGGCCACGCTTTCAGACAAAGAGCCATTGCTGATCACCCGTTTCTCATTATGAAGCGGACTAGGCGCGATAGAATGCGAGTCATTCGTTGACACCTTCTTAAGTGATGCCACTGAATCAATCGAAGATAGACTGGCACTCTTGCCATGACCGAGACGGACGACGGATGATGCAGCGCTGGATCGTCTTCTTTTGGAGCGGTCTGAGTCACACTCAGGGATGTGAGACTGACCGGATATGATTGAAAGTGCAGATGTGCGACTGGAGAGCGTGGGTCGAATTACTTGCGAAGCGCCTTTGCGGTATGAGAGATGTATGTTCTCTTTGGATGGCGATGGCGGTCGAAGCGATTGAAATTGCGGTGTCGAGGTCGCGACTGCCCATGGTTCAGGCAAGGCAGAATTGGGTGGAGGGGTGAGGATTGGCGGGTTGGATCTCGCTTCTGATAGCGCGTCAACGTGGAAGAATTTGCTCTCGACTTGCGATCTCCCAGTGGCCGATAAGGGCGGAGATGGCGCTGGAAGCGCTCGCAACGTCTCGTCCTGTTGTCCGTTCGCATAAAAGAAGACGGGGCCCTTCTTCGGGGGCGGTGGTGGTGCGGTGTCCTGTGATCTTGCGTCGTTGGCATGGAAGAACATGGGGGAGCCGTCCCGTGCCGCTCCAACGTCTGAGGCTGCATGATTGTATAGATTGGTTAGGGGTGCCCTTGCCGGAGCTGGTGTGTGCGAATTGCTGCCTCCAACCGTGCTTCTTGGTCTGCTATTGCTCTGGGCGCCAGGCAGTCCACAACCGCCAAGGCCACTATAGCCGTGGCCGTGGTCTCTTGACGAGAAATCAACAGTGGAAGCCGGGCGAGTACTGGTCGGCGTCGCGGACGGGGTAGGGCTCGGGGTCGAGTTGGTGCTGCTCACACCCACGCGCGACTTCCTCGAGGACGAGCGCGGGGTGATGTTGTTGCTGAGGAAGGCTTTGACTGGCGTGACGTCCTCCTGGTGGGCCGTGGTCGCAGCCCGCGGCGTGGTGCCAACATTGCTGCGGGCTGTCCGGCTGGTCTGCGAGCTGCTGACGGAAGAGGCCACAGAGGGGGCAAGGCGGGGGGCGATGGGCGTCTTCGCGGTGCGGGTGGTTGCGAGCGTCGGCTTCAACGGCCGGCCATTGTTCGAGTTTGTGCGGTCGCTGTGCATGGTCCGACGATGAGGTTGCTGAGAACTAGAGACCGGTGCAAAGGAACAGCAGACCTGACATGGTCGTCTGTGGTTGCTCGGTGGATGCCAATGTTTACGAGTCGCTGCATGCACATGCAAAACACAGGTCGCACACTCGCGGGCTGTCGTGCGTTATGGGGTACGGCGCAGGGCGAGGGTCGGTCCAGAGATGCGGAGGGCCATCACCAGGCGGGAGACGGCGTGACTGAGGGGTTTCCGGCGGCCTCGAGGGAGCCTCCTATCGATGGGCGACGAGATGGCGAGATCTCTGAGCTTGTTGTGCTCGCGATTCCTCCCGGCGCGCCTCTTGGCCTCTGCAGCCGGCCCCAGCCATTTAAGCGGTTTAGCGCAGCCGGCGCGTCATGAGTCGCGCTCGCCCGCTGTCATCACGGAAAATGACCCTCAGCGACCTCGGGACGTCTTCCTGTGGGACATTCACTAATCTTGGAATCGTGAACCCAAGTCTTCGCGAGGCACCCAGTCTGCATACCGTTTCATGGGAAGGCACTGTTGCGAACAGGCGGGCCATGGGAGGAAGCGCGTCCCAGTCGAGTGTATATACAACCCTGGCCAACCCGGTTCTAGGCACCACCGAGTAGTAGAGCACACAATGTATTGTCTTCTCCCGTAGACTACTCTAGTGCTCAACTAGCTACTTCCTCACGTGGCAGAAAATTCAAAACGCTCCTCGCCTACAATGACACCCGACCGTGAAAACGAGCCTCCCAATCCGCCGCAAGCCGTCTCAGACCGCCCGCAGCCCTCCCGAACTCCCTCAGACGGAGACGATGCGCAGAAGTCGCTCAAGTACCATCTACTAGGGCCTTCCCTCACGAAAGCGGGGCAAGATGCGGTGGATCAGCAAAACGTCTCCGAAGTCATATACAATGCTTCCAAGGGCTCCAAGTTCTTCAACAATGAGGAGGTCAAGGACAAGAACCTCACCGAGAAAATCAACAGGATCTTAAGTCGCAAACGGCAGTTGGAGAAGCTCGATCTTAGCCATGAGCGACGGAAGGCGGACGACTACATTGCAGAGCTTGAAATGGGCCGAGACCTAAGTCAGGTCGTGATACATATAGACTGCGATGCTTTCTATGCTGCTGTGGAAGAACTGGACAGGCCTGAGTTGAAAGATGTCCCTATGGCCGTCGGGAAAGGCGTACTCACAACCTGCAACTACCACGCTAGGAAGTTTGGTTGCCGTTCGGGCATGGCTGGCTTTGTAGCCATGAGGTTGTGTCCACAGCTCATCTGTCTTCCACTCAATTTCAGCAAGTACTCAGCAAAGGCAGAAGAAGTGCGATCTGTGCTGGCGGACTACGATGCTCGCTTTGAGAGCGCCAGTGTCGACGAAGCCTACCTGAACCTCACGCAATATTGCCAGGACCATGACCTATCACCTGAAGACGCTGTATACCAGTTACGAGCTGAAGTCCACGAGAAATGCAAGATCACAGTCTCTGCAGGAATAGCTGCGAACGCCAAGCTAGCTAAGATAGCGAGCAACCAGAACAAGCCCAATGGCCAATTCCGCATTGCGAGCGACAGGCAGACGATCATGGAGTTCATGAGATCCCTGCCCACTAGAAAGGTCAACGGGATTGGTCGAGTCTTCGAGCGAGAGTTGGATGGGATAGGTATCAAGACGTGTGGAGACATCTACGCTCACCGTGCCTACCTCTCACAGCTTTTCGGCCAAAAGGCTTTCCAGTTCCTCATGCAGTGTTATCTCGGTCTAGGCCGCACCAAGGTTCAGCCAGCAGAGGATCACGAACGGAAGAGCGTCGGCACAGAATCCACGTTTCGGGAGCTCAGCGCACCTGATGACTTGCGCGAGAAATTACGCCACATAGCGGAGGAGCTTGAAGGCGATCTCAAACGTACCGAGTACAAGGGACGAACCTTGTGCCTCAAGGTCAAATTGCACAGTTACGAAGTGTTGACGAGACAAACAGCACCACCGTTTGCTATCCACCTAGCCGACGACTTATACAAGTACGGCTTACCAATGCTTGAACGCTTGATGAAAGAGATACCAAACATGAAGCTCCGATTGATGGGACTCCGCGCCACGCACATTGTCAGTACGAAGAAGGCCGGCATCGACTTCTTCGGTCGCCACAAGGCAACGGCCTCGTCCAGCAAACCGCCAGCTGCTCTCCAGACAGGGAAGGGCACAGATGATGGTGAATGGGAGGTATGGCCAGAAGCCGAGTTCGAGGAAGCTGCGCGCCAAGAGCGGGACGACGAGATGAATGAGCTGGAGAAGCTTAGCCAGGAGCAAGAGAAGGAGGCTGTGAGTGGAATAAACGAGGAGCAGTGGGTATGTCCCATATGCTCGCTCTCTCAACCGCCAGATGACGCGTCGTTCAATTCGCACATTGACTTCTGCCTCTCCCGCCAAACGATTAAAGAAGCTGTGAAATCGACTGCACCACCTGAATCGCCAAAACCTCAAGCTACGTTGGCCACGCGACCGCCTCCCGCGAAGCGGAAAGCGAAGAGAGGACGGCCGAAGAACGAGACCGTGAGTGTGGATCAAGGAAGAGAAAAGCGCCGCGCTTTCTTCCAGATGCCTAGCACAGGGTCAGACTGAGGGTTTGTAGCATAATTATAGGTGTGATAGATAGCCCGGCAAAGACTCAGGAAGTTCGATTGTTGTCGGCATCACTATGGGATGTAACCATCCTCACATTTGAGCTCACATTTGTAGGACAGCCATTCCGTGTAGGCGTACATATACATCAATACAACGCTAATTCTACAATACTGCTCACTCAGGTGCAATGCGACAATGTTCGCGCAGGGATCATCGGCATTTGTTCCGTTCCAATTGGACAGCCTAGCGGTTGTCCTATGCGACGGTGTCCCAGCCTTGCACTGCACAATAGTGGCACGACAACGTCAGAACGAACGCAAGACAGCCGCAAGCCACGGCGCCAACCATTAGCCAGGTCCCTGTGCGGCCCAAGTAGTTAGTCTCTCATCAATAGTGTATTGCTCTTGTCCGGCCCTTCCAGCGTGGCCTACACTGTGTTGACATGGGGTCTAAACCTGAGGCGCAAGGGTGGCCAGGCGCAGCACTGGTATCCCCAATGCGACCAGGCCGACCAGGATTGAATATCTGCATCACCCGGAAACGGAATCGGGGCGTGGTTGGTGGCAGGATTCGGGGATGATGTGCGGGTGTTCTGTGGAGTCGGCGTTCTATGATCGCCCACGACGCTTAGCGGCCCCAAACATACGTCATCAGAAGTGACGGATTCCAGGCAAACAAAACGCTGCTCAGCCCTCCGAATCCTCCCACCACAACAAACTCCGTCTCACGACAACTGCAAATCCCTTCGTTCGCGAGCGCAACGACTCAAACTCTAAGTATCAAAGTCTCAATACCGTCCATACCGCCAAGATGCACCGAACATACTCGATGAGGCAATCGCGCGCCCCTACGGCGTCGCAGATTCAGAACCCGCCTCCGCCGACCTCGTCGACAAAGACGGGGCGCTTTTTCGGGAAGGCCAATCTGGGTCAGTATATTTTCCGTCTTCTCCGAGGGCTCTGGAAGCATAGAATTGGTAACAACTAAATGGGAGACTGGTCGTGGTATGATGGCGCGGCACAGGCGCGGGGCTATAAGCCCACCCCTTACGGATGCGAAGGCGTGCGCATCTGGAGCGTTTACTACCGGAAACCACTCCTAACATCAAAGAGTGTGTACTTGAGCTTATGATCTAGCTAACATGCGTGTTTTCAACAGGCCATACCTTCCGCCACAAATCCGCCGGAGCCTTCGGACCCGATCTTGCGAAGAAGCTATCACAATTGGTGAAGATGGAGAAGAACGTCATGCGCAGCATGGAGCTTGTCAGCCGGGAGAGGATGGAAGTAGCTGTAGGTTCTGCCCACAACTCGAATACCTGCAGAGACTATCGCTGACGAAATCTCAGCAACAACTCTCCATCTGGGGTGAAGCCTGCGACGACGATGTCTCCGACGTTACCGACAAGCTCGGTGTTCTCATCTACGAGATTGGCGAGCTCGAGGATCAATATGTCGATCGTTATGACCAGTACCGCGTCACTATCAAGAGCATCCGCAACATTGAGGCATCCGTCCAGCCCAGCCGCGATCGTATGTCCATGTGTCCTAAGCCTTTACGTCGTATACACTAACGGCTTTCTAGGCAAACAGAAGATCACAGATCAGATCGCGCAGTTGAAGTACAAGGAGCCCAACTCTCCCAAGATTGTCGTCCTTGAGCAGGAGCTCGTGCGCGCCGAGGCCGAGTCACTCGTGGCTGAAGCTCAACTCTCCAACATCACTCGCGAGAAGCTCAAGGCAGCCTTCACCTACCAATTCGATGCCATGCGTGAGCATTGTGAGAAGCTGGCTATCATCGCAGGCTACGGCAAGCATCTGCTTGAGCTGGTTGATGATACTCCAGTCACCCCTGGTGAGACCAGGAATGCGTACGACGGATACGAGGCTAGCAAAGCGTATGATTCCACAGCCCTTTCCCCGAGTATCAGTATACTGACCGCATTGCAGTATTATCCAAGACTGCGAGGACGCCCTCACAAACTGGGTCTCTCAGAACGCATCTGTGTCTTCCAAACTCTCTCAGCGTGCTCGCACTCTCTCCCAGCGCCGTCGCAACAACGCCCGCCACCAGGGCGAAGGCGTCGATCTTTCAGGCCAGGACCAGCCTCTCGAGAACAGGGAGTCTGGCCTCTGGATCCCGGCTTCGGAACATCAAGGTAACGGTTATGAGGATGAGGAGGAAGATGATGTCCCCTCAACCGTTGCTACCGAGACCCGTGGACGCGAGGACGAGAGACAGGTTGCTGCGTAACTCATCGCTGACCCTGTCTAGCGTTGCGCGATTTGGATGATGCCAGGACGATGTATACCCCCGATGATGCGATCGGTGACGATGGAAAGGCTTGGGTTAGTTGAAGGGATGGTGTTGGTTGACTTGGGCCGGATCCTCCGGAAGGGTTGGTTGGTTGGTCTGGAGCGGTCTTTGGCATACACCATCTTCCGAGTCTCGGCTCAGTGTCTGGGTGCAGGTACACAGGTTTTGTTAGCTGCTTTTCTACGAGATTACGAGTTCTACGGTATAGCGGAGAAGGGGCTTAGTTGAAGTCTCCTGGGACATAATTCCATCTAATTTCATGCTTTCCAGATGTTCCTACCGCACACACACGATGATTGGCTGTTCGCGACCCTGTCCCTATGCCAGTATGGTACCATCGTTATACTGTTGGTGTTGGTGGTTTGCTGCGTGTAGAGAATTGGGTTTCAGAAGATCGAATTCTGAGAAACCTGGGCTTATCTGGCACCCTGGCTACCATTTCTGATTTCTCAACTTTACATCCCTGAGGAGCTATTTATAACCTCAAGGACTTAATATGGTGTCCCGACGCCTTCCTTTCGTATATCTGAGAATTGGTATCAAGTGATCTGCGGTGTGTCGAGGAATGATTTTCAGACCCAAGTAGATATCCTGCCTTGCTCGTGGAAACGATTCCTGAGTTCTCAACTTTGCACCTCCGCACGAGAGGAGCTATTTGTGACCTCAGCGACAAGATTCTTTGCATTCCCAATTTCTCTTCTTTGCTATATCCGAGAATGGGGTTCAGGTGGTCTGTCGGGTGTTGGGAACACTTTTATTCGGAGCCCTCCAGTTAGCTTGTGCATTCTCGACTTCGCACGCCTCATGTGAGGGACTAGTAATAACCCCGAGGACGCATTCTGTGTTTTGCCTTTCGATCCCATATCCGAGAATTGGGTTCAGGTGGTCTACTAGATGTTGGGAACGGTTTTATTCGGAGCCCTCCAGTTGGGTTGTGTATTCTCGACTTCGCACGCCTCATATGAGGGACTATTAATAACCCCGAGGACGCATTCAGTGTTTTGCCTTTCGATCCCATATCTGAGAGTTGGGTTCAGGTGGTTGACCGAGTGTCGAGGGACGGTTTTCGAAAAGCCCGGGCTCATTTTAAACCCTGGCTTGTACTCGGAACCCGATTTTGATCTTTCAAATGTGCATCCCATGTCATATCAGGAGCAATTATAGCCCAAGGACTTTGGTAGTCTGCTGAGTGTCGAGAAACGGATTTCGAAAAAACCAAAGTTGAGAAACCTGGGCTTATCTAAACCCCTTGCTCTCGGGGCCCGGTTCTGAACTTTCAAATGTGTGCCCTTGTCAAGAGCTATTTATAAACCTACACACTTTCAGAAACTCGAAGCTGAGAAAAATTGAGCTACTCCTTTGAAATCCTGGCTTTCTCTCAGAGCCCGTTGCTGCTTCTCCAAATGTGTGTCTCTTGTATGCGGAGTTGTATATAACTTTGAGTCCTCGCTTTTGTGATCCAACACCCTCTTATTGGTATCTGAGAAGAACGTCCAGCAATCATGTTTATACTTCGCACGTCCCGTCGAGAAAGGCATCTGCAGTGATTTTGGGCGATGGTTTTCCCTTTGTGAAATATGTGTCTGGCGGGAGCACAGCGATATCCCAGGGCCCAGCTTTTTGGAAGCAACATTTGAAGATTGATTCTACAGATTGGGTGCGTTTGATAGAAGCTAGCCAGGCGCTTTATGAGAGGCGCAACTACAAAAGCTGACTGAGTCTCCCATGGAGTGATTTTGCGGACCGTTACCTTATCAAACCCCGCTCTCCAGACAAAACACAACGCATCTCGAAGTTCGCGTAACAAGCGTCTTGCCATCGTTCAGATTCACAAGTTATACAGGGTATATTCTACAAACGTATGAGACTTTTCTTGTCTTACCGTACCATAGTCGACTACCGAGGCAATTGATATGCTAACGCCCGCAACAGGTCTCCCGCCTCCCCAAGCCCTCCCCCACCAGGCCGCAGTGCCCAGAATATCAAATCGCCATCTCGAGGATTACGTCGGTGGACAATGGCTATGCCTGTAAACGTCCCCACAATCGCTGCGGTGAATATGCGAAGTGTCTTCATTAGGATGGGAGAAGGGAGCGAGGATGGTATAGTTGTTGAGATATTGGTATTGGAGGCTTGGATCACTGCGTCCTGGGGTAGAAGTTTGGCGACGAGGGGTAGGTTAGAGACCATTTCATCGGTGGCTCTTTTGAGAGTTGTATGCAGTGGTCGTGCGGAGCGAGGATGCCATGGAAGCCGCAGCCCGACGCTGTTTCGGGTGTCTGTTATCGAGGCTTCGTTCTTAGTCTTCGATGACGAGATCGTCCAGACATCTGCGGCTTGGATATCTTCCCGGCCAAGCAGCTCTTCCCGCAAGCGGCTGATGTACCGTACGAGCCTTGGATACCGCAGTTGTAGGGCTTCCTTGAGCCAGGCTTGTGGTAGTGTGGGATAGAACATCGTGGCCAGATATCCAAATGCAAGACAATCTAGGCTTGACGGTCTTCCACCCTCGAGGAGGTAGTCCTTCTTGCCCAGTAGCTCAAACAATGGCTCTAGGAGCTCATTGGTCAACGTATCTAGTTTAAACCTTGCTGCGTATATTGGGGAGCTCAAGAATCCTTGTAATCCTTTTCCTCGTCCCATGCTCAACATATTAGGCTGCGCACCCGTGTCGGCTGTGGGTATTCCAGCGTCGCGCTTCGCGGCTTCAAAGTCTGAGCCAAGGCTCATGCTTCCTGGTCCTGCTACATCCCGTTGAAGACTGACATCTAGACTGCTCAGACCCAGATGAGCCGTCCTCGACCTAGCCAAATCTCGACGTGTAGGAGGTATGGTGTAGTTTAGGTACCAAGGTAGAATAGCGGTATAGGAGGAGGATGTGGCAGCGCTGTAGTTTTCGGAGGAGACATAAAGAGACAGATCGACGAGTGGCGTCGCTGCTGACTGTAGAAAAGAGACGAATGCAGTGCGATCGGTCTGCTGTTCGCTTGTGAGGTGGTAATCAAGATCGTACGCGCCCGAATGATGATTTCGGAGATGGGAGACTATGTTGGTGAAGCCGGTGACGTAGGTAGAGCCATCGATTAGGAGAGGGTATTCGTCTGATGGTGTTCGTCAGATTTCATTTCATGATCTGTTGCCCCTTGTTGTCGGGCGACGTAAGAACCAGCTCCAGAGCTCAGCCAGGGTCTCGTTCTCTAAGACAGCAGGTCGCACCATTTCGGCACGGAGGACTGCAGAGTTCCGACGCGACTTACTCTGAGGGCTGATCGATGTATCATAGTCAGCGACTAGGACCCAATGTGCTTGCGGAACAATGCGATTGAAGTATGCTACAGAGGCGGTACATTCTGCGTCTATAGAAGGAAGCCCGAATGCTGGACCCCAGACATGTAATTGCAAGACCATGCCTTGGAAGCCACTTACAACCCCGAGGAGTGTATCATTGCCGCTTGCCTGGTTGTGTTCGTGAATGAGCTCTGATGTTGAGCAGCGATGGAACGATACGGCGACACGATTGACCCTTGCATCACGCTAGACGTTTTCGCTGTTTAGTCACGTGATAGCATTCACTGTCCGTGCACGCCCGGGCCAACTCGAATACCGTATCTCAAAGCCCACGTCACCAACAGACTCTTGCTCGCTTCATCTCGCGACATCGCAATGGACTTTGCAACATGGCTCCACTTCGAAGATACCTGAGGATTACAAAACATTCCGTTTTGGAAGTGCGGATCTATCTTGACCGTCCGTCTGACGCCGAAGCATGGTTGTTGAGACGTGATAACCCGGCTCTTCCGCGCGTTATACAGGCTATACGTCCACTAGTGCTTCCCAAACTACGCGAAGAGAATGAAAGGGCAAGAGGAAAAGGCGGGTCCAAGACAAGGAAGAAGGGTGTCAAGGATGTCGTTGCTGAAGGCATGTTGTGTGATTTCCTTGCGACACTGCCTTGAGCAAATATATGCCGACAGGGTTGTATCTTACTCAGACTGCTGACGTTCCGTGGTAGATGATTTCGAAGTTTCCATTTTCTTAACGGATCTCTCCTCCCGACATTCTGTACTCACCAAGCAAAAGATCTTCAAGGAAAACCCCCGCATTCAAAGCAATTCGAGCAAGCTTACCAGTTGGCTTACGGCAGGGACTAGCGAGCAGCCTGTCGTTATTGCTGAGGGAAGTGCCAATCCCGCCCTTATCAGACAAGAAGACGAGGACGAGGCAGTGCCTCTTGAAGATATTCCCGAAGCCAGCATCAACCGTAGCCGGGCCCAACCTTCGGTCTCGGGCAAACGCCGAAGAGGAGGCAAAGACGAGGTTGTGATCAGCAGCGGCAGCGACACTGACGATTCGTTCCAATTTGAAACTGCACCTAGAACCAAGCGCAGAAAGAGACAACCGCTTGGTGGGCCTGACTCTGATATGGACGATACCGACCAGCCACAGGACGATAAGAAGAAGCTAGGCCTGAATACATCTTATGACGGCTTCAGCATATATGGTCGCATACTGTGTCTCGTTGTCAAGCGAAAAGGATCAAGGACTGCGGCAAGTAGTGGAACTGGTGTGCCAGTCTCGAGTCAGCAGATGCTTGAGAACTGGGTGTCAACGCAGGCAGCTGCTGAACAGCTTAACGATGATGATGATAACGTATGAGTGCGCAACAGTCCCCGAACAGGCGTTCGAATCGGCAATGCGTGTCGAAGCGAGACTTGATACGGAATCCCCCAGGGAACCAAAAATACACTACCTTGTTCTAGACTTCCATGCCAGCTCGTATGCCTTAGCTACTTCAGGGACCACGTGGCCGCACTGTGCACCACAATTGATCGACATCGTGCGCCGTTCCTTCAGAAGAACACTGCTCGATGAGGTAGCACGTCACCTCTAGGGTGGCGTCGCAATATGTGATCGGCTCTTACCTCCACGAACGTGTGAATGGCTGTGTCGGCGATGTTCTTTGGAACTACACGTCTTGCGAATCGCATCTCTGGTTGGTCTTGCATCGGTGTGCAACACTGCTTGGAGGTTCGCCGAATAGTGTATTATCTGCCGCCTTCCTGAGGTTCATCAACCTGCATGGTGGCTGCTTCGTGGAACATTGCAGCTCTGACCATGGCGTTGTCCTGCAGCATCTCTCGTGCTTCTCTCGGTGCTGGCCTTCCGCAACACCCAGAAAGGAATGATAAGTGATCCCGGACTCGCCGGGCGCGCTTTTATTGTGGCGTTGTCCCCGTCGACGGTCACGCTTGGCTTTACGCGACGCCAGCCACATCCAAAGCTCCTGGGTTTGCAAACTCTTTTGCCAAGTGGGGATTTGAACTCTAAAAGCGCGTACCTGCAGCAGGTCTACAGGGGCAATGAACTACTTGACATCATCATCGCCGACAGGAGAGCATCACAGCCCTGGTAGAATTCCAATGGCTGGCTACGAGACAATAGAAGGGGTCGTTTATCGCATGAGCAACACTACAATCGCAGCGTACAGGCAACATCTCTGATGGTCGGCAACGAATGAACGTTGGGACCTAGAGCAGCGCCCAGTGTAACTTGTATAAGCGACAGCTATCCAAATCGCCGGGTCGACGTCAAAATATAGCCGGTTGAAGCGGGCCCGGCTCGAGCTTGACGCCTCAGCGCTCTGACGAAGCAGGACCCCGCGCCTGTCAAGGAGAGACTTTGTGGACGTGCGGAAACCGAGCTCCCTGCCTCCGAAATTGACCCGTGCTGCCGGTTACCTACGGACCGGATGAGGATAATGAGGTGAGACAGCAGACCGCAGGTGACGGTCCCGGCGCTCTGGGCCAAGAATGCTCGACCCCCATCAACAGTACTGCAGAGGTCGGTCGAGCGTGCAGATATGCCGGCTGAGTGTGGTGTTGAGGTTGTTTGGAATTAAGCTTCGGCGTGGGAGGTCCCCTGGAGGATCTGCTGCGGTACTTACCCTCGCATGAAATTGGACGCGCTGTGAATGCTGTATCTCAGACACGACATGATGAGCGGTCTGCTCAAGGACAGACGGCACAAGTCATGCTGAGGAGAGGACCGACACAGATGGCGCAACAACTGATGAGGAGCAAGAAGCAAACAGAGTCCCAAAGTTTCATTGAGGCAGTGGTGGATCCTGGCTTCCCACGTGGTGGCCGCAGCTCAGCTTTGCGACCCAAGCTGTGGGTGCCGCTCCACGCTCCGGAGTTCCTCGTTGGGTACACGCCCAATTTGCCCGGCGACTGGCTGCAGACGCCGACTCTGTCTCCTTTCCGGAATGGCCGGATCGACTCGCGAAAGCGTTCGCCAGACGTTGCGCGGCGCCCAGCAGCAGCAACCTTGATGGGCCAGTCGTCGCAAGCGGAGGCCGCAAAATCAAGGCTCTGAGCTGGCTGCCACGCTCGAGAAGTCGGACACCCAGTATGCCTTTGGCATGTCCAGCAGGGATAATGGACATGCCGATACGAGCCACATGCCCTGCAAAAGGTAGCCCAGGCGACAAAAATAATCACACATCATGACCGCGGCCCACCACCCTTGTGTATTCCTCAGCCTGACATCTGGGGCAAACCTGGCGTTTTGCTGCCGCAGGCCCGTGCCAGATGGTCACGACGATGACAGAGACAGCTGAGCGGTAGCGACAAGCGATGGCCACACTACTCACCGCCGGTGAGGCTCTGGCAGGCGCAGATTCCAGGGGCATGCGTTTTAAATTGCAGACGCAGATGAAATGGAAGCTACGTAGAAGCGCGGGAGAAGACGCCGCACGCGCCAGATCGTCCAGCAATGGTGGAGGTGGGTCAGAAGTCGCAAATTTCAATTGCAGAATTCGTCACCGCCCTGATGAGGCTCGCTGGTGGCTGCCGCCGTGCCAGGTTTCACTCCTGAGACCACTGATGCGCATCCCTGCCTGTTCCTGACTATCGCCCTCACACGCCGCGTTTTGGCCAGCCTTGCGGCACCAATTTTTCCTCCTGCTGGTACCTAGTAAAGGAGAGCGCTAGGTTTGACTCACCACCACGAGCCGTTCACACTAGGTCAGGAACCACTCCCTGCTAATAATAAGCAGCAAAAGCGATATATCGGGGGCTTTTTCTGGAGTCTGTGATGTCAGAATTAGGCATACAGTATGGTGGTGAATCATCGTGGCCGGCTCAGCCTGAGCCCGCTGTGTTGTGCGAATAGCAGCCGGCGACAGCTTCGCGGCAATGCATCAGGATTGGATCAGCATGGATTGACACAGTCACGAGGCCGATGAAACGACTGCAGAGAGACGCCTCCGTGTTTCCTCCAATCCGTGCACATATTTGACCGGGATGAGCGATGTTTCTAGCTGCAGGGTGGCCCACTTTCACCACCGCCGTCCGAGCGCACCCTCCTTTTTGTTCAAGCTGTGCTTGGCCTGAGCTTACCGCCCTGACCTTGCCATGCGCTGCCCAGCTCATTACACCATCGTCAAAGGTACGTAGGCTGACCGACATTTTTGGCCTTGTATAATCATAGGGGAAACATAAATACTCCCTGCCCGGCCCTCACCCTTGGTTTCATCACACAACTCCATCGGGCCACTTACAATCACTTGGGATATATATCTCTTCTCGACTACTCTATACTACCCGTGTAGTACGCTACTGTCCACATATCTCGAATATCGATTACGAACTCGTCGCCGCCCTCCACATTCAGCAACTCAAACATCGCTGTCCACACTATTCCAATGGCTATCACCTACAACGAATCCAACATGGCAACGCAAAATCTCCCTCCCTGCCCGGGACCGCCTCCCACCCGCCCTCTGCCACCGGTGCCTTCGAAATAAACATCTACCTCTGGCCTTCGACGTTGAGATTGCTCTACCACAATATGGTTGCTTGCATCTCTTGACAACATCGATCTCTACCTGCGATTCCTATCTTATCCGGCCTCTACATCAACCTAATGCTCTCTCCACCGTCCACAACCTGGCGTTGTCTTTCGTGGCATTGTGGGTTTGGCGCGTGCCACAGCCATGCAGACGCGCATCAAGCACGATCCCGATCTAAGGCGCCGCACCAACGCCTCTCTGCACGATCCTTGTCGACATGCTTTCCCATGCTCGCCGCTTAATACGCATGCGAGTAAGCCTTCGGCGCCGACGCCATCGTACACAACATGTAGCTTTCGCAGCTGCGCATCATTGGAGTTGCGGCCTGCCATGCACGCCTATTCCGCCGAAGATTGGCGTAAGCTGCTCTAGGCTTCCAAGAATCCCACATCGCGGCAGCCACTCTAGGCCCCTGACTCAACTTTTGGTTCATGTTCAGTTCTTACACACGCTGGTCCGGGTGGATAGGGTCAGCTTGACCCGTTTCCGTAGCTGCCTCGTTGGTGCCCAGCGAGCAGATGGTTGTAATAGTGAGCGCTTTCTACATCTGGCTTTGGACTTTGCATTGGTTGGCGCGGGAATATCAGCATGATCTTGGACGGTTTTTTGGAGTCATTGCACATGTCCTGGGATGGTCATCACTGGAACAACGGAATACCCAATTGTCTATTAGCTTTAATTCGAGGATCGAATGATCAGTCGCGCAGTTGCGCTCCCACCTTTGCCTTTTCCGCAAATTGACATGAAGACACGACCTGTTTCCGCACTACTCCTGCTGTGCAACAAGACTAGAAATGCAAGCCAATCTTTGGTGTGGAGGCCCTTGAATTTGGTGCTACGAGTATGAGGTCTTGTCCCACCAAGCAAGGCGCAGTGCGGGGGCGAGATCAACAATCAGGTAATTTCTCCCTCCAACTCATCCCGCTCTTGAGCATTTCTACTGTCCCAGCCCTAGAGGTGGGGTCCTTACACGTGGATGTTCATTTGTTGCCTCAAGTCCATTGGAGCGTCCAACCCCACACAGCGGGCTTGACGCCGTCCTCTGTGACGTGTTGCTACACTACATCTGTCTCCAAAACTCACCGTCTCTTACCCGTTCATATCCGTCTGCGTTTATCTTCAACTTTCGCGCAAAACCCGCCTCGTGCTCGGCCCACATTGCCGGCCTCTTTGATCCCCACAAATACCATGGCACCAGCGGTCTGGCGATGTCGACGTCAGCAGCCAACAGTATCCCGCAATGAAGTGCCACTTCGGCTCTTTCACACACACGAAACATTACCAAGCTTTCAGGACCTCTTTACCGCGGGGTGTCAGCGTTGGCCTTATCAATACGACTAAACTTGCTTCATAGGGCGACGAGGTGTCGTTGAGTCACAGCAGAACTAGGTGGTGCACCTCTCCGGTCGACCTGGAACCCCGCCGCAGCACCCCCATCCACACTTGGAAACGTCAGCCAACTCAAGACCAAGTCGCATACCGATAGTGGCCACGCAGCTTCTTGTACCATGTTCTGCCACTACTGTCCCGCTGTTGCACAAGCCAGGTCCCGCTCACAGGCACAGCCTTCGAGATGGTGGTCAGCAATAAGCCGTCTAACGCACGCGTATCATATTTGATGGAAACTAAACCTATAGCGCCTAGAATTGCTGCCCTCGGGCACTAGCGAAGGAGTTCGCGCGGGCTGGTCAATCGGTGTGCCTGACGGTCACCTTCTGCCACTGCTCGTCAGGCTCAGACCCGAGCATGCTTACTGATTCTTGCAGTCCTGATCAGCTGCCATCAAAATCAATCAACAAGAAGGAATCTTGCTCGTAGTCTGAAGCTAGTGGACGTAGAGCTACGCAAGCTCGCCGCTACAAGCAGCCGCTTTACCCCGGCATATTCTCGGACGAGGTGATCCCATGATCGTATCCATCGCTGTATCTTGACACAATTGGCGACATGCGAGACAATATATCCGACAGAAAGAGCTTATTTCCACAGACTGATTCCAAAGCACGTGTTTTCCTATACCGGCTATTTGAGTGATAGCTTCAGGTCACACGTTGGACGTCCGCCGACTGCACCCCACACTATGTATGGAAAGCTGCGCAGCTGTGTTCGGTGCAGTAACGCACGTGGATCACATGCACATGCAGCTCGTCTGGGCCATCAACCCGTACACCGTCCCACATTCTCCGATGAGAATTGCTAGGGTGCTACAGGGTACATTGGACGCCTAAAAACTGCTAATTAGACGCCTCTAGCGCTTAATTTAGGCAGATCTAGCTATTTTAGTAGATAATTTACTAGGCTAAGCTATTAGAAAGGTCTCTATAATTAATGTTATAGTTTAATACTATTAACGTACTCCATGGGCGAGTGGCCGGCACGGGCGAGTGGCTGGGCTCTGCCAAGACCCTACCAAAACTTCAACTTGTAATAAGCGTGCACCTAGGGAGGGTGTAAAATAGTATTTGCTAGGCCCTCTATATAAATCGCGATAGGTTATTCTATAGTCTTACATATGCGCGAGTTATATCCTGTCTTGCTATATTGTCTACAGCGCCTTTAAGGTTAATTGCCTGCATTAACGCGCGCCCTCTTCTTACTCTTCTTTTACTTAGTATAAGCACTAAACTCCTTTAGAGTAGCTAGCCAGGCCCCTTCTTTAATTGTTAGAGTACCTTCCTTCTATACCTGCTTTCTTTTATACAATTTTTATCGCGTAGTGGCCTTATTAGCTGCTTAAAGCTTAGTAACTTAGTTGCGTAGAAGAACGCCTTAGTGTATTATTAACTCTGCGCCTTTAGACAGGCTTTTAATCGCCTTAACTATTAAAGTAGGCAAGCTATCTATATGCCTTTAAATCCTCTCTAAAACTAGCTTTAATTAGGACCTAAATTCTACTATATTACTTGGAGTTTTTAACTTCTAGGTACTGTCGTTAATAGTAGGTAACAGTAGGGTACGCAACCGCACTTTAAGCTTTAATATTACT
>MU004423.1:0-97484 GCA_010405375.1 Lophiostoma macrostomum CBS 122681 | reverse complement strand
AGAAGGGGAGGAAATTATTGCTTAAAAGGACGTTAAGCAGCAGCTACAAGGCGAAACGCGTCAAGGCAAGGCGTGATTAGGTACAAGCTAGCAGGCTTTAGCGCGCTGCAGGCGCTGCAGAGAGACTGGGTATAACTCGCGTACCTGTTAAAAAGATGCTTTAAGCGCTACTTAATCTATAGCAAGAGTTGCCTTTAATATATCTTATTATGTTGTTAAGATATATCGCTTTGAACGTTGCAAAAGCTAATAAGGTGCGCGACTCGCTTGCCTGCGCGACTCGCTTGCCGGTTACGTTACAGAAAGGACTAGGTCTTGTTTACTCACTCCTACTATCTCTGCTGATACCATGGATTCTCGTACCTCGTTCGAACGGAAGCCTCTAGAGCAGTTGCACTCCCAGGCTTCGCAGAGCTGTGTTCAGCTCGATCAGTCCGACCAGTTCGACCAGTCGCACCTGGGACAGAAATCAGAGCCCCTCTCGAGAGCAAAGCTCTTCTCTATCTTACTAGCCATCATCCTCTCAGTCTTTCTCACGTCGCTCGACTCCACTATCGTAGCCACCGCTATTCCACACATTACAAGTGAATTTGGCTCCCTGGACCAGATCGGCTGGTATGGTGCCTCATTCTACATCACCCTCTCGTCTTACCAGGTGGTCTGGGGCAAAGGTTACAAATACTTTCCTCTGAAACCAACCTTCCTGATAGCCAACGTTGTCTTCGAGCTCGGAAATCTTATCTCTGGAGTCGCGAAAAGCAGCAACGTACTTGTTGCAGGACGTGCCATTGCAGGTGCTGGTGGAGCTGGAATCACTTCGGGGGCGTGGACCATCCTGGCCTTTTCACTTCCCCCAGAGAAGGTTGCACGTCTGTCGGGCGTACTGGGAGCCACATACGGCAGTGCAGCAGTCACCGGACCACTCCTCGGTGGTGTCTTCACAGATTATGTCTCGTGGCGGTGGTGTTTTTATATCAATCTCCCAATCGGTGCTCTAAGCATACTCATCATTGCTTTCCTGTTTCAAACACCGAATACTGCTACATCTTCCCCTCTGCCTTTACCCCAGAAGCTCCTCGCACTTGACGTTAGTGGCATGTTACTTTCCGTCGCATCCCTATCTTGTCTTACGCTTGTCCTTCAAAGAGGAGGCGTTACGAAGCCTTGGAACAACGGGAGTGTCATTGGAACTCTCGTCGCGTTCACTGTTCTTCTTGGACTTTTTGTAGCCAATGAGTGGTGGATGGGCGAGCGCTCTCTCCTGGTTCCTCGATTGATCAACACGAAGACACTGGCCCTGCTATCCAGTTTTATGGTCTTTAGCGCTGCTAGCTTCTTTATCATTCTTTATTACCTCCCGGTCTACTTTCAATCGGTCGATGGGATCTCTCCTGCTGAGTCCAGAGTGCGAAACCTTCCATTCATCATCGGAGTCGCACTCTTCAGCATTACTTCTGGTTTCATTGTCGGTGGTACGGGTCACTATACTGGACTCCTATTGCTTGGATCGGTATTAATAACCATAGGAGCTGGTCTTATGCTGAAGCTGGACATTGGTAGCCCAAGCAGCGCTTGGATTGGGTATCAGGTTATCATCGGCATCGGGAGTGGATTGGTTCTCCAAACTCCGTTGATCGTTTCGCAGTCCGTCGTCGAGAAGTCTGACATTTCTAACGTCTCTGCCATTATGCTTTATTTCCAGACGTCGACCGGATCAGTCTTCATCGCCATCGCGCAGTCTCTTTTCACCAACAAGATCAACGAGCAAGCGAAGAACACCCTCTCTGAGGCTGACGCATCCAAGCTGATCAGTACTGGTGCCACTGACCTACGGAGAGTATTCTACGGAGAAAAACTACATGTAGTCACCGAAATATATCTTGTCGCCTTGCGAGCAGGGTCTTACCTCGCTCTCACCTGTGGAGGAGTTGGGTTGCTCCTTGCTCTTGCAATACTGGCATTCGATAACCGAAATCTGAAAAGGGAAAGAGAAAGCGGAGGAACGGCAGAAGATGGGAAACATACGAATCGGTGAGCTGGTTGAAGAGATAATTACACAATGTTTCTGCGGCTCTCATAGATAGACAGCGGTGTTAGATGGGCAGCAGATACTTAGCGATTGTTGACAGTATGATTCTTCAGAGCGCATGCTACAGTAGACTTAGAAGCGTTAGTACTCTCTATCGGGACGCGATTTACACCTTCTTGGAGACATATGCTATCATTAACACATGCTGTTAAATCTTGATACAGTCGCTTCAGTAGGGGTGTATTAAAAATATATCTTAGTGAGCCGTACATGGAAAGGTGATACCCAGTGTGTTAAGGGGTTGAATTGCAGTAGGACCTTTGAAGCATACATGTCTCCAGATCCCAACCCAGTTCAATGGGTCAAACAATTGTATTTGAGGTATTTGATCCCAGGAGCCCATTGTCAAGTCGGTAACAAGCCCCCTCATGAATACAATCTCACCTCAGCCATTCAATTTGCACCAGTATTCTTTGCCAGACGGATTTTGCACATCAACGGCCTTGTCCTCCAAATCCAGTATGACTTTTGTTGAGGCCATTCGGAAGCTTCTTCTGCCAGTTCAATGTCGAAATTGATCAGGAGAGATGCGAAGACGAGGCGGATAACGTACCATGAGAATATCTAGGCGTTTCAGTATCACCGGGTTTCAAGAACACTCGTGGTCTGACTCACCTCTGCAGGGCATCTCCTTGCACCTACCGAGAATATTTGCACGCAGTCGAGTCGATCGTTCTGGAACTTGGGATCCCCCATCCATCGCTCAGGATGATAGCCATTGGCGTCGAGAAAGTTGGTCTCGGACCGATAGGTAGCCCATTGGTGAACTCCAAGACTATTGTTTGGCGGTATCCAGACTCCTTGGATCCATGCGCCTTCTTTCGGTGTACAGCGGGGAAGGATGCCCGGCGGAAGCGGATATAGGCGGTGGCCTTCCTTTATGACAGCGGTTAACAGATCCATCTCAGACAAGGCTTCCACGCTCAGATCATCTTGTTTCTGGAAGCGGGTGCGGATCTGATTCACTAGAGTCTTGAACGTCCCCGGCTCCTGGAACAGATGATACCCAATAGTGTTCATTGCAGAAGTCATTGCTTCCGGGCCGGCCACCTGCACTACACGTCAGTGATGGCGTGGATCAATTCTTTGAACGAGACTTACCGTGAGAATCTTGGTAGTGGAATAGAATTGATCCCTGGGTATGGGCACGGGGGACAGTTCGGATTTTCTCAAGACCTCCGTAAGGACGTCATTCTCGGGGGGCGGATTAGCCAAGCGGGCGTCAATGCGATTCGAAAGCGTAATAGCGAAGTTATCGAGCAACTTTCTCACATGCGGGATATTGACAATTGTCTTTTGTACTGCTCTGCCAACGCTGGGCGAGAAGAGACGCAGAGCATGAGCAACTGCGACTCCCTGCAATGACCCGTTTACAACAACTTTAGTCGGTGGGTAGTCAAGAGTTTTGAGGGACTCGGCATCCACACTGAGAACCAGATCGGTCTGCAGGTCAACCGCGACACATTGAAACGCCTTACCCAGATCCAGAACCTCTGCCTGTTCGGCTTTCCGCACGAGTTTATCCACCATCTTTTTCATCCACCCTTTGTAGCGTGGCTCAAAGTGTTTATTCATGCGAGGGCTAAAACTCGAGACGACAAGCTTGCGAATCACTTTGTGCTAGAAACCATAAGTGATGTAGACTGGAATGGGGCGCGAAAGTGCGATGTATCTTACTAACACAGCCATCAGCGGACGAGATTTATTAACGGCAATATATACTCACCCACGTCATCTGGTGCTGCAGCCAGTGAATCTTTCCAACCAAAGCAGTCTTCAATCAGATCATAAAGTCTTTTGTCCTTTGGGAGGCAGTTGATGTAGCCCACCCTCTCACCGTAGATCTCTGGCCATATGGTCGCAGTTCCAATGTACGAGAGGTGCCTCGGACCAATTCGAACTACTGGCCCATATTTCGAGTGAATGTCGGCCATGATCTCATGCTCTCTGCCCGTGACCTTCCAGTATCCCTGTGGTAGATCTGTCCAGGCACATAACCGAGGGCCAGGGAAGGCGCTGAGTGGCCCCCGTGTAGCATGGTAAGCCTTCCGTATCGCTAGCCAAACAAATATGATGCAGAGAAGCAAGACTGCCAGGTCAATAGTTGAGATCATTTTCTCGAGCAAGGTGTTTGTCTGATGAGCGCCTTTGTCAGAAGTCTCTTACAGCCATACATGTATTGATGCTACCGTATCAGCAACAAGCAACCGAATAGTATCAGACAACTGACAATAAAGTCAAAGAACAACTGTGTTGACTGATTTGAGAGAAGCAGTGAACAGGCTTTTCTGCAAGTTCAAGCTTACTTTGAATAGGAAAATGACGTGGCCAAACACCTCGCCAGACGATCTCCGGAAATGGAAGACTAAAAACTGGCGATCGAAACTTAGGCGTGACGTTTGAATGATTGATGTCTTAAACCGAGTTTTCCGCATCGCTCGTCCTCGCTACTTTCACTATTGCACCCAAACAGTTCATCTGGGCCGTTTGGCGCTGATAGTGGATTTGCCGTCCCTTGGCCATTACTTCCCTTTAGCGTAATTCCGAACTCTGCTGCTTAAACGAGCGATCATGCAGGTGCCACCGAGCACGGCTTTGCCCAGGACATGCAGCTGTAACAACATCTCGCGCTGATATGACAGCATTTATCCGACATGCAGCAACTCAGGCAGAAGGTAACGGAAATCTGCCGAAAAACCCTTTCCGTCTTCCAGAAATTGGGGCGAAGTCTGAAAGCTACCTGCTGTGCGCGTAAGCGTAAGCAGGGCGAAGGTGACCACACTCAACATGGATTTGGAAATGCTGACGATGATCTCACCTAAGATGGCGAAGCTGCACTCCGTACAGAAAGCGTACACCCCGCATGTAAACGTAGTGCTATTTTCATTCTAAGGCGACTAGATTTTCTCCAAAGAGCAAAGACCCATACGAGTCAAGTTGCCTAGTTTGTCAGGAAGTAGTCTTGATCAACCGAATATTATCTGAGCAGAAACTGTCACAGCAGACACCAGGGGCTTCAATTGAGTTTCCTCAGGGATCGATGGTTACCGTACCCTCTCATCATGATGAATTCGACAGCTTTGTGCAAGCAACCAACGCAAGAAAGACTCTAAAGGGAACGTAGTGCATTTCGATACGCGCAAACTCAGATTTTTTTCATCCAATGCACAAACCTAGTTTCAAGATAGGTCATATACCATGTGATCTTGGAACGCTCCAGGTGTTCTCCATGCCATCAGATCTTCGAATACCGTCCACCCCGCTCGCCGGTCATCCACTTAAGGGTGCCACCCTGCACGTCCCGTACTGCTTGAGCAAGATCTGGGCTAACTTTTGCCAGCTCGTCCACCGCGTCAGCCATCTCTTTCTCATATCTATAAAATTCATCCACCATGAATTCAATGGCGTCGCTTAAATCCAAAGACACGGATAACTCGCGCTGCCAAATCTTGACAACGTTGGTGTACTCGCAGATTTCAGCATGTGACCCATTGAGTTTGTAGAGATCCAGTGCAATGCCAACAGACCTCCCTGAGGGCTGCTCCACTCGGGCCCACAAGTCAGGGTTTTCGGCCATCAAACGGTTGAAATCCTCGGTCAACTATGGCTGTGCGAAACCAATTACTCGGAACATGAAACCCATCGCAGTGTTGGGGACTCGTATTTCGAGGTATTCTTCGACAGTGATGGTACGTTTTTCGACTTCGATAGCTCGCAGAGCCAACGCGCCGTCCATGAAGCGTTGAGCTTCGGCTACGGCTTCAGCCAGATTTGTTGGATCCCAGCGCTTATCAGTCATGAACCTAGCAAGCAAGAAAAACCTCGCGTCATCGATAGGTGTGCCTTTGCAAGTTGCCATGAATCTGACCACAATCTCCGATATGTATCTCATGTCTGTGGAGTTGTCGATGAGATCGTCCAGAAACAAAAAAGCCATGTAGCCATCGATTGTTACTGGTAGGCGTTCGAAGTCTCCTCTGGGATACAAAAATGCCGTGCACAAGCCCAGCATCGGAAGTTGGCTGTGCGGTGTGCTGCTTTCAACCATGGCAATCGGCTCGAGTGACTCAGCATAGCTGGCATTTGCGTACGCGACACATTCGCGAAACTTTTCGTGCTTGTTGCAGGCGCAAAGAGAGCTCAATGGGGGCGAAGTAATTTGATCGCCTTTTAAAGCCGAGACAGCTTCGCTTGTGGTTGTTGTGGTAGCCATATTCTGGCTTGCGAATGTCCGAGACGCGCAAGAAGTAGAATAAGTATTAGGGTCTCCAGAACAATCGAGTATATAGAAGTGTCATTAGTGAATGCATACATGTTATTCAAGATACTCTCGAAAGCCGCGCGCCTCTAAGTCGACTCAAAACCTGAAAATTATCACAATCAACTCCCGAATGAGTAATTCCGGCTGGAATCCCGGATAAGACGCCAGAGAACACCTCGATCTATGAAGTGGCTCAGTCACCCAATTGGGGTATTGCTAATTTGGTCACTGACTCCTTTCAGCTACCGTAGTACATCTGTACATTCCGTGGAGAGTGTAACCACCCTTCACAGGACTTGGCTCCAAAGCAAAAACGTATTCATTAAATAGGAAATCACATTAGCTTAGTGTGAGATCGGATCTCACCCCTGTATCTTACATGCCAGAAACACCGCGTGCAACAGCACCCGAACGCTGATTGAAGTACTTTGTGCTACCATAAGGTAGAAGCATACAACGGACATCTATACTCACGTTTTGATTATCTCTCCATACGCGCAGGATTCAAATTTGCATCAACAACCTTATTCCATCAGTGGCGCATCAGGGTTTCACAAGACTTTCCAAATGCCTTCATTGTGGGAGCCCTCATCACAACAGGTACTTCATCGACCGGATAGAACCTTTTTGATACAGGTCGTCAAGCCTATATCGAAGGTTCAAAGACGATATGAACCTCCTGATGTTCCACCAATAAATGGTACGGTTAATACTCTGCCTACACCCGCGCATACGAATGGGACATCGCTATCTGTAGAGCCTTTAGAGCCTCAGACCAGTCACTATGAGACCATCGTTAGACTACCTTTCGACTACGTGGCCGCCTCGCCGAGTAAGGGCATACGAGAGAAACTCATTCAAGCCTTCAATGCTTGGTTTGCAGTACCACCCACGACCCTCAACCACATCACGACAGCGATCGGTATACTTCACACGGCGTCGCTACTGAGCGATGACATACAAGATAACTCCCCGCTTCGACGAGGAATACCTGCTGCACACACGATTTATGGAACCCCGCAAACCATCAACAGTGCCAACTATATGTATTTCGCGGCATTGAAGGAACTACAGTCCTGCAGCAATCGTCAGGTTCTGAGCATCTTCACGGAAGAACTACTACAACTGCATATCGGCCAAGGCATGGATCTCTACTGGCGCGACATGCTGCAATGTCCTACACAAGCGGAATACTTTGACATGGCCAATAGGAAGACGGGAAGCCTCTTTCGCCTCGCCGTCCGGCTCATGCAAGCCGAGTCCACCAAGCCTGTGGTCGAAGGCTTCCTTTCACTCGTAGAGAGCCTCAGCATCTTATTCCAGATCCGGGATGACTATCAAAATCTGGTATCGAGCGAGTACCATGATCGAAAGGGATCCTGCGAGGATCCCACCGAGGGAAAATTCTCGTACCCGGTGATACATAGCATCCTTTCGGATCAAGCCAATCCGCGTCTCCTCCAGATACTAAAGCTCAGGAGTACTAGTGATGCGGTGAAGAAGATGGCGTTGGACCATATGGAGAGCACGGGAAGTCTGAAACATACGAGGGACCTCATCTTGATACAAATCTCCCGTGCAAGGGTGTTGATTGATGACGTCGGGACAGCAACGGAGGGCGTTTTGGAGACGAAGGGGCTACATTCGGTGTTAGATAGGCTGGCTGATGGACTATGACGAAGTATTCTGCAATTGCAGCCATTTACACTGTCTACATTATTCTGCTATAGCACAGATTGATGATAAACCAGCAAATCATGACAACCAATATGCGGTCATTGACGATTAGCTGCCTCGAAATCATGTCGCTGTCTAATACTAAGCGAGGAAATGTTTGACCTGCCCGAAGAACTTCTCGCGCTGTTCAATATGAGAGAAACGTGCCGCGTTCTCGTACGTGATCCACTTGATTTTGGGTATGTAGTCGAAAAACGGCTGCATTACACTTTCTTGGATATACTCCTCCGACCCTCTGATGAGTAGTGTTGCTGCCTTGATCTGGTGCAGGCAAGGTATAGAGGACCAGGTTTGCAGCGACCCTGTTGGGAGAAAGGTAGTGGGACCAAACCTGATGCAATCAGCATGAAATCTAGAGCTCCACGCACTAGATCGAAAACTCACATAGTACGGTGTATCTCTGAGGTAGCCATGTGAAGTAGAGCAGGAGCTATCTCCTCACTGGGAAATGGGTTGCTGAGGTTCAAATGGGTTTGGCTAAAGACCCCCATCGCGTCCAGATACTCGGGGCTGCTATAGTCTTCATCTTCCAATCCACGCCGAATGGCCTCTTGTGCCTCTTGAGGAAGACCCTCCCGTACCTTTGTCAGACCTTTGGCATAGCCCTCCATGCTCGCCGGGACCCCGTACAGTACAAGTCTTCGCAAATTCCCCGCCCGTGATGGAGCGGAGGCCCATTCAACTGCTAGCATACCTCCCCAGGAATGGCCCAGCAAGTCTATGCGGCGGTTTTCCAAGCCAAGATGTGCGATGAGATTAGTGAGCTCGTCGCAGAAGAGTTTGGGAGTCCAAAAACTCTGGTCTTTGCTCTTTTCGGGTAACTGTGTAGATTGGCCACAGCCGAGTTGATCGTAGAATATGACCAGGTCCGACAGGGTGTGCAACGAAAGCAAGTACTCATGGCCAGCCGCCGGACCCCCGTGAAGAACAAACAATGGAGTTTTGGTGGTATTCGTGAGGTCACCGAAGGCTTTGTACCACGTATAGCATGTCGATGCAACGCCATCGACGGCGAACGGAGCTTTGCCTTCGGCTATCGTCGTCATAACGACTGACAATTTTGCTGAGGCGAGGTGTTCATCAATATTGTTCAATGAAGGCACAACGAAAAACCTTTGGCGGCGCAGCAGGACGTGGAGGGTCAGCAGCACCCCCGCCGCCAAGAGCGACATGGATGAACTGTGCCACACTCCTGGAATATCATCTCTCCGCCTTCTGTTTCTACTTTCATTCTTCGGGGTTTCAATAATAAGTGAGGGGCTCAACTTGACATTGGAACACGAGCTGGTGGCGAAATTGAGAAGTCGGACTTCAGTAAGTGTACAACATTTGGAGATTGGTTCGAAAAATGAAGTCATTCCTCGGACACTTGTTACTGTCCAGGTGTCAGCTCTAAGGCCGAGTATCTGTTCATTGTACTCGTAGCGCGACTCATGAATATGTAGGGTCGAACCTTCTGGGTCGCCCTGAGTAATACGGCTCAAGTTCGGAGAACGTGGTCAGCGGCAGCAGTATTAATATTATTTCTATACTTTTTCTCGAGTGCGACTACAAAGTTTGAGCGTCTGAACATGCATCGAGATTTTCGCTTTCAAGACGCTCACCAGTGCGAATATCAAGATTGCTGGGCAAAAGCACTCTTCCTCCGAATGCTGGGGCCATATGTGTAGAACACCCATGGAATCGGTATCATGAGGAAGCACACGAAAGCCAGGAGCAGTGTAGCCCATTTGACACCTAGCGCTTCGTACATCTGGACGGTGAATAACGGGAAGCTGGCGCCCATCGTATAGCGCAGAAGACCGTTGGCAGCCATAGCCGATGCGCCACTCAGTGGACCATACACATCCAGCATGTAGAGTGCTGCTGAGATGAACACGGTGACATTACCAAAGGCGAAGGGAATACCAGCAAGAACCGGAACGATCCAGTGTATGTTTGGCTTGGCTGTCAATGCGAACCAAATGAGCCTAAAGAAGAGTCAGCACCATGCTGCAGCCTGCAAAAGTTGTGGCATGTCTTACCCAATCGGAAGGCAGAGATCGCCAATCATGCCAATGTACAGTCTCTGCTCCGGTCCCTTGTTCTTGATGCGATCGCCACCTTTTCGAACGAACTTCTGATACACCGTGAGGTCGACCACAACGGCACCGAGCGCTCCAAGTATCACACCGAGGCCGATTCCGAGGAAAGTGAGACCATATTGCCAAATATTGAAGCCGTATTCACCCATGAACACAAATGGGTAAGCCTCGAAGAAGGCAAACAACACGCTGAATGTGAAAGCGTTATAGAGGGAGTACAATAGAACGATAGGCTCTGATACAAGCATACGGATTGGGCGGAATAGGGTTATGGTGAGCAGCATCTTGATAGCCTCTCGTGGCGGGAGCTCTGGTTCGGGAGGTGGAAGGCCCATGCGCTGCGCCTTCCTCTTGAGCAAGACTTTACGATGCGTTTCTTGTGTTGGGAGTACAAGGATGTATGCAGCGAGCGCCAGGAAGATGGTTGACCACTGCGTCCATCGATATTCTGTGTATGTTGCAGCAAAACCGCCGATGACTGGTCCCAGGCCTAGAGAGAACAATCAATCAGCATTGTGCCATCCATACTGGAATGTTGTGGCACTCGACTCACAAGGACCTAAGAATGGAGCCATGACGACGAGAGCGCCAGGTGCAGCCATACTGGAAGGCTCGAAGAGATCAGCAACAGTGCCTGCTCCTATAGCGAGACATGGAGCCCCAGCTATTGCTGCCAGGGTGCGGCATACGAGCAGCCCTGCGAACGAATCCGAGAAGCCAGCGCCGAGAATGAACAGCATGTACAGAGGCATGCTGACTTTGTAAACAATGCCTCGTCCGCGGGTCTCCGAAATAGGCGCACCGAGCACTGGACCGATTGCTAGCCCAAGGACGAACAGCGACAGCGGGAGTAGGGCGGCAGTGTGAGAGACATGGAACTTGCGAGCGATGGCAAAAGCGCCCGGTGTGATCATGGAGGATCCAGCCGTGACGCTTAGGCAAAGCAACGACACTGGAATGATGTGGCATGCTTTCTTCACTGCGTACATGTCAGCACTCCTTGGTCACCCAAAGACGATAACACATTGCTCACAGGCACTCCAATTCCTCGGATTCTCCTTGTTATCAGGTGCATCCCAACTGTTTGTCAAGTCATCAATCTGGTCAGATATTGACTCCGAGGAGTCTGGCTCCCGTATCTGGACCTCGATGTCGATGGATTCTTTTGACGTCATGGCACGAGAAGAGATGTGAGTATGTAAAGAAAGCGATGGAGTATGAAGTTAAATGATTGTCCACACAGAGCCAACAGGGCGTCCGGGTCTGCATTTTGTAACATCTATATTCATTCCTCCGCGGCTGCATCGCCATCCACATTACAGTTCTGGAGCAGCCGGCGTGCAGCCGGCGTGCAGACGACGCCCGCATCGATGGTGCGGCTGAGGAGCATTATGGTTCTGGACAGCTTCGTCAGGCCTCCAGCGGGATGGTGCACGCCATGGCTGTCTCGTTTGGGACATGGGAGATGCTTTTGGCGGATGGGCGAGGCTGGAGGTCTGAGCGTCGACGAAGCTTTGGGTCAAGCTTGAGACTAAGGCTGATCGCTAGACAAGCCACGTGGCTGCAATGTGGGTCCATCGAGATAAGCTTCCATGCGACCATTGGACAAATTTCTCTACAAACTATTCATTCTCCCTACGCGACTCCCAACCCAGCTGGCGGGTACAGATCCCAGCGTATTGTGTATGCATGAATACAGAATCATGGATATCTCGACATGCAGTCTCAGAAACGTGGCTTCCCATGCGCTGGCTGTACGCCATGGCGTCGCAGCGCCCTGCTGAACTCCAGCCGTAGCGACCTCGTCTGCCAACTGGTCCCTTCCCAAGCCAATTACAACTTGCATACATCTTCCCAAGGGCGCCTTTTGAGACGCCATAGCCTGCTTGAATCGCCCTCAACTGATCGGCGCGGCCGCGCTCTCGACCTCCGCGGCATAGTATGGCCCCCCTTCACTCGTCTTCATCAGGTGTAAACAAAGTCACCGGCGGTGAGATTCATCTAGAGGCGCACTCACCCGCCAGCCTTGCCGCCTAGACTCTCATCAGCTGCTCGCCGTGTCCGAAGGAATATTGGTTGATATAGACCCACCGAGTCAAGAGATACCCTGGGCCGCATTTCAAACCATTCGAGGACCCACGTGGAGGTCTTATAAACAAATGCCAGTTGCACCTTGACCTCCATAGTCATTGCAACCCATCCATTCGTTGATTAAAATCATAACCAGAACGACCGTCCCTGCCCCTAGATCACCATGCCTAGAGGAGGTCACAACATCAAACTTGCGAAGAAATCGCAGGCAGACAACCCTTCCCCTTCCTTACGCGTTCTCGGGATTGCTACACTCGCTACGAAGTCAAAACCAAGTTCGGAGAAACGAGCTAGCATAAGCATTTCCACTCCGTCATTCCTGTCGCGGAACACGTCCGAGAAGAAACTGGCGGGTCCTGTACCTAGTCCACTTGCAGCGCTGCCATCCTATCAGCCGGAAATGAGTGCGGAGTCTCACACGAGCAACATCGAGCTCACTATAACCTCCGGCTCCGGTAATATTGATCCAGATACACAGTCACGCCTACCGATTGAGTCACAAGACGCAGAGCTGGAGGTGCCGAGTGAAGCACCACCAACGCAACCAACACAGGAAGGCGAAACTTATAACGAAGACCTAGATACACTTGAAGATCTCACTCTCGAAGAGTCACAATCTAGACCCTCGTCCGTGTACTCTCGCGAACCATCCTCGATATTCTCTAGCGACTCTGCCTCCATATACTCCAGCGCTTCTTCGATATCGTCCAGTGGAGCTTCAGTATACAGCTTTGAGACATGCGGGACTGAAGCTTCCACCCTGGATCTTGGTGCTGGTGGGTTGCAATATCAACAACGTACGGGGTCAGTGGCAGTCAGGCCTCCATTAAGACGGCGAGAAGCTCAAGATGCTGCATCGCGCGAGAGATCTACATTGGCAAGGAAGGCTGGCATGTTCAAGAACTCTAAACTGCCACCGCAGCTGCCAGCTTTCAACACCTCTCTCCCAACTTGGTCCATGGTCTGTCGCGCGGCGCAAGCATCGCAGGACTGCTACGACTCGCGTACACTCGGTCGAAAGGGAACATACACTGCCGCCAATCCGAAGGAGGATATCAAAGCCATGATCGTTGATGATCAGCTCATCGATGAGTCTCGGCTTGTCATTGTCGCCATACGCGGTACTCACGTGCGAAGCCTCACGGATTGGGCTGTCAACAAGGACGCGAACCCTGCCACGCCAGCCGGCTTCCTAGATGATGAGCAGAACGCGTGCCACGCGGGTTTCTTACAAGTCACTAAAGCCATGGTGGGCCAAGTCGCTACACAATTGCAAGAGCACCCAGCAACCGCGTCGAAGCCATCCCTCGTCTTCACCGGCCACTCCGCAGGCGGTGCCGTCGCTGCCATGTTGTATAGCCACATGCTGTCAACCTCCGTCTCCTCAGACCTGACAGCTCTCGCCAGCCAGTTCTCAAACATCAACTGCGTGACCTTCGGCGCCCCACCACTTTCACTTGCACCACTGCCCAGACGCGAGCACAACTCCGGCGTTTTCCTAACCTTCGCAAACGAAGGCGACCCAGTCCTTCGACTCAGCAATGCCGCATACGTCAAGTCGTTAGCCAAACTCATGACCGCCTCGCCTCCTTCCTCCACTGCGAACGCAACCGCGGCCGCACCTGCACCCGTCAAAGTGGTTCGTCGTTCGCGTGGCACGGCAGTCATACGGGAAGTGCATGCTGTCACAGCCCCAACTTCATGGGAAGAGCTCCCGCTGTGGCCGACGCCTCCTGCTCCATTGACTAATGCAGGGGATGTAATCCTCATTCGGGACAAGGAGAATGGTAGAGCGGCTGCCTCGCGTGTGACGTCCGACGAGCTGAGTGACGTGATATTTGCCGATCTGGCGCAGCACGGGACAGAGATGTATATTCGGCGAGTGAATGAACTAGCACTGGATGCTATGATGGGGAGGGATGTATATTGATCAGATGAATGGGGTAGGGAATGTAGGTGACAGGTAAAGACAGATGAAATGTTTGCTAAGGGAATAATGTATATTGTACTCAGATAGAAATTCTGAACCATCTCCTAGAATGGATGACTGATTATGCAGGACCGAGAACGACATAGATACTAGGACGGATCACAGGAACGCAAATCTTTAATACTTATAGATCCAGACAACGACATGATTGATTGCTTATCAGCTACACTGCATATAGCGCACGCAGGTGAAACTCAATATGCGCATACCCTCCAGGGACCGGGCGGCCTCATCCAGGCTGCCTTCCAAACTCATGTCTAAAATTTCCAGCTAAAGCTTTCATCTACCACGATTCTACTCTGGAGCGGACAAAGCCCCCTCACAGACCTCTCCTCGTGTAAACATCCCATTCTGAAAAACAGCTCTGGGCATGAGGGCTTGCGGTATCACTGAGACAGTCCTACCACCTCGTACTGCTCCCCGCTACTAGTTTATGGCCTCGTGTTCCGTATTGGTGTTCTCATCCTGAGTGCCAGAGGCGGGAGATATCGGACCCGGCGCGATATCCACGACAGTTGTGACAGTGGAGAAGATAAGAGTGTGGGCGGACGGGACATTAGACCTGTACGTGAGCTGGGACGGAGCTGAGGATGAAGATACTCCAGCTGCAGCACTACTATGCGTCGAACGTGCGTAGTAGCGTATGTCAGAAGGAGGGAATTGGCGCTGCGTATTTGCAGAAGATTTGCTTGTTGGCTTGGGCTTGAAAGCGTTCCAAAGCCGCGGCACTGCGAACAGGCACCCATATACCACAATTGACATTACAACCAGGGTATCCTTTAAACAGTTATGATAAATTGCCATCTTCATCCTCTCAAGGTGGGTTAATTGGATGTTCCTGTTGAAGGGACCTCGCCCGAAGTAATTTAGACACCAGGGATGCACTACATACACTGCGAGGATGAAGTGAAGTGGTGGAAATTTGAGCATGCCGATGAGAGCAATGAGAACCCATCGACCGGCTGATGACCAGAAGCGATCAGGCAGATTGTTGGCAGTGCGGTTGAACCACCCGCCCTCCGCGATCGTCCCAAGCTCGTTTGTGGTCTCAGTGGTGCACTGGACGTTGGACGACCCTTTCTGAGACTGATCCCTGATTGTGCTTGGAATCCTCAGTGGCATGTTGCTGTTGGTTTGTGTACAACGCTTGTAGCTAGCTTTATACTGGGGTGATCTAGCCGAGTGGTAGGTTGGAAGGTGAGCGCCGGGGATGAAATTGAATTGATTGAATCGAGTCTTTAAGTATTTTTTGGGATCGTATACAAAATTGAACAAGTAAATCATGGACCTGACGTTGTGTTTGTACAAACCATCCAGGTACTGTTTGCTACTGGTCTGTTCATTTTCGTTCTCAGCGTACTGTGAATACACAATGGGGGAAACGTATGGAAAGAGGACGTAAAGGAAGTGACGAGTCGACATAAGACCAGAATAGAGGGATGATGCAGCCGAATGCCCATTTCGGCAAGCTCTCGGCTCACTTCTTGTATGTGGCTAAGCTGTGGCTGCGGCTCATAATGCTACCATGCCAGGCTATCTATGTCTACCAATCCACCCAATGCAACCGCGCCTTTGGTAGTGTCCTCTTAGATGATGACCTTGTGCGGCGCGTCCTTCTCCTCTGGTGTGCCAAACATGTTGACCGGCCACCGAGGTTTGTCTATACGTTATCAGCACCATTCACTATGACTGGAAAGTTTTGGATGTGACTTACTTGCGACGTACGGAATGTTGAAGCGCCGCGGCTCCGTCTTTCCGATGTTGTTGATGGCATCGATGTCGCTCTGACTGAGCTCAATCTCCTTGAAGTTTTCCTCAATGCGGGATGTAGTGACGGACTTGGGGATCACGCTGTGGCCGCCGACTTGGGACCAGGCAAGGCTGGTTGTTCGGTCAGTTCAACCAAGAGGGCGAAACGAGGGCATGAAAACCAGCGTTCAAGGGAGAGCTCACATGACTTGCGCGGGCGTAGCACCAACACGAGAAGCGATCTCTTTGATCTTGTCGTGCGTGACGAGCAGAGGCACGTCGAACATGTTGTTGCCGAAGGCCTTCGCGGCGTTAGCTCCACGATTCTTCACAATGCTTACCAGAGTGCAAAGCGATTGGGTAGCGTACCGAATAAGCAGTGATGTGAATGTTCTTGTCCTTGCAGAACTGAATGAGCTCCGGCTGGATAAGCCTAGGGTGGCGTTCAATCTGGTTCGCAGCGGGTGTGACACCGGTTCCATCAATGAGAGCCTGCAGATGCTCCTTGGAATGGTTCGAGACACCGACAGAGCGGGCCTTAGACTTAGGGAGTTGTGTCATAGCCTTCCAGGTGTCGACGATTGAGATCCCGTCGAACATCTTGACGTCGCCATCAGGGTGGTCGGACTTCTCCTGCATTGGGAAGAGCTTGCTATTGGGCTGGTTGGGCTCATCGAAGGCGACAGGGAAATGCACGAGATATAGGTCAAGGTAGTCGAGGCCCAACTCCGCGAGGCATTCGTCCAGAGCGGCGCTCACGTGCTCGGGTCGGTGTTGCGAGTTCCAGAGTTTGGAGGTGATGAAGACATCTTCGCGCTTTAGGCCAGAAACGCCTCCATCGAATGCTTCCTTGAGCGCTTGGGCGACTTCCTTCTGGTTGCCGTAGCTTTAGTGCGACTTGTTAGTCGAATGAACAGAATCCGGGCTATGTCATGACCTTCTTTTCCTACAAATATTCCAGAATCACTTACACTTTAGCAAGATCCTGATATCAAGTCAGTACTCGCGGCGTAGAGGACGCAGGAAATCAACATACCAAATGGCGGTACCCTGTCTTCAACGCATGCAGGACGGCCTTCTCGACCTGGCCAGGCTCGGACTGCCAAGTGCCGAATCCCAATTGCCTATACAAGTCCGCATTAGCAAACATACCTTGGACTGCGGGGTGGAGCGGATCGAGTGCGACATACGGGATCTTGGCGCCGGTGTTCAAGGTAACGGTTCGTCCGAGAGACATTTTAGTTGTGCTGAAAGCGCGTAGAGATCTTATCATCGGAAAGGTCCAGGCGATGAAGTCGGAGGACGCGTTCTTTATGCGATGAGGCTGAGAACTGCGGCGTCGTTCGTCACACCAAAATTAGTGGGGTACGCGCGAAGGTGATGTCACGACAGACCCACTCCCGGAGAAATTTCCACACCAATAACGCGCAATTCATCGAGGTCCGTTACTCATCGCTCGTTCAAATCTGCCAGTATTCTCGCAGTTAGAGCGGATATAAGACCACTTCCCAACAAGTTCTTGTTCTCCATTCCTTGTAAAATCCATCTGAGTGTCCTCCACAATGACCGCTCAGCAGCTCGAGCAATGGTACGAGAGATATCGCTACGAGGCCCTTTTTGGAGTCTGGCTTGCGGTAACTGGTACAGCCTTCTTGCGCATCAAGCGGCAGCCTTACTCTACCCGCCTCAACATTGAACAATATGAGAGTATCTTCAAGGGGACGTCCTTGGCGGCCATTATCCTCGGTGTTGGAATGTCGACGAAGCGTGACACGAGGCGTGTTGCCTAGCTTGGGAAATATAAGAGTGAGATTACATACTAGGAATGACAGATGTCGGCTAGTACTCCGCAGATGTCGGCTGTTCCTCCGAACGCCCCATGGCACATTCTGGTCGAGGCCTACGTTTCGTGGATTGACTGCACCAAGAACGAGTGGATCTAGGTGCTCAGGCACAACGATGGGGTTTCAGACGCCATCAAGGTCTTCTTGCAATGGTGGGACGCCAATTCAGCAAGGCAGTCAAGATCCTGCACATTGAGCAACAGCGGAGAATAGATCAACGGTACGCTTCAAGCACACCAACAACGCGAACAACCATATTTGGCGCTCTGGGAATTCTCGATAGCCACGAAACAGTCAACAGGGGTGTGCGATGCTTTGCCAACCTTGTAATGTTCTATGGCGCATTAAATTCACACTTGGTCGGAAGATGTTGAAAACGATGGTCTTCTGAAAAGCGAAGTGCTCGTTGCATTAAAATATTTAGCTTCGAGCAGGAAGAGTAGTGTTTCTCATCAAACGTGTCGTAGCGATGAGCGGGCAAGAGATGCGTTGTGGTCGTAGAGAGTAGCGATTTCGAGAAATGTTGGTAGATTGTATAAGAGGACCGAGTTGGGTTAAAATACGTATTACTCACGACAACTTGATCTGATTTCTAACATTTGAACTCCCGCATGCACTGTTTGACGTGCTGGCTCGGTTCTTCAGTGCGCCTCCAACGCTTGCTCTATAGCTTTCTTGAAGGGTTTCGTCGGCAAGTCTAGCAAAGCATTCGCATACTCCTCTCTCTTAGCCCAATCACCCGCCTCTCTTGCAACCGCAAACGTCAACTTCGACAGCTCCTCATTCTGCCCATTCCTTGTCTTCTCTTTTGCCTCGTCGAGCCACGGACCTAGCTCACGCTTTTGCACCTCCCATTTCCCCGTCCTCTGCTCAATCTCATTCAGAACCTCTTTCTGACTAGTCATGAAATCTTGGATCAGCAAAATCTTGTTCGCAGTCAACTCTTCCTTCTCAATAACCCTGACAACCGCTATCGCAACCGTGTCTAGCGTTGTCGCAGGCCATTGCAACTCGCCATCATTAAGCAATACCGCTCTCTTCTGCGCCCAGTAGAACTGGAAAAACCCGCTTTCGATACCCATCTCGAAGAACACATTACAGCACACGCACGTCCACGACAGCCCCGCACTCTCCTTCGAAACCAAATAGTCTCTCACGTCATGTTTAGTCTTGAACATGGGCCGCAGATCGAGTAACCACTGCGGTAAATCCTCGAGGCCAAACTCAGTAGGGATATAGCGCTTTACCTTTGCGGCGACGCAGGCGTCGATGAACTTGGGCTGGTGGTGCATGCCCATCATCGAGATTGCGCTGATGACGACATCGGTGTCAGAGAAGGCGGGCGTGAGTTGGTCGGGTGGGTAATCATCGTCGACTTGGACTATCTTTACTGCGGCAGGGTAGTGGCTTGTGTTTGCGGAGCGGCGGGATAGGACGGAGACTGTGAAGTTGGAGGGGGATGCGAGGAGGTGCTTGAGTATTAGGGTGCCGAGGTTGCCCGTACCGCCGATTAGGAGGATGCGATTTAGCGTCATTTTTATAGGTGAAATGGCCAATAGATTCGGTAAAGTTCAAGAGTTGTACTCGCTGCCTGATACGAGAAGACAATAAAATATTTTGATGATATGTCACTGCAAGTCGCTTTTCATTTTCGAAGAGCGGCCCCTCCCGCGCCCCTCTAAATCGGCAAAAGCCCTCGGTACGTTCCCAGATGCGGAGTCTAGGTCACTAATGTGGGGCAATGTTATTGAAGCGAATTTTGGTAAACAAAGTAGAAGGGTGATACTAGATTAGGCACACTCATTTTACTTAAGTAGGGACTTATGCGCCACCCAAGCAGCCTCAGTGCTGCCACATGTCTGTGTACGTGTCAAATCTGTTGTCTGGGTGTCGATACGAGACCCCGCATGCTCGCCAACATCTTCCAATTGTTGCGCACTCAAAGGAACACTTGAGGAGTATCTTAACTCCAACTTGTCATGTGCTTTCGTTATAATGTCGAAATCACCGCACTCTATGACCTTAATACTCTCATTGCAACGTCTCTTCGGCGCGTTGCTCCCAAAGGATGCATGGTGGTCAGCGCAGGAAAACAATTGGGGAAGGCTTAATTTGAGGCAAAGACATGATTGCGTTTGGATGCAAGAGCTTGGCTTGACGGACACGGAAGAAAATGATACTGTGGTATCTGGCAGAAGTATTTTCAAACTGGCAAGAGCTCCACATTTTAAAAGCAGGGGACGGATTGGCTCTACGTTGATTATTTAGATGAATTGACCACTTAGATTCTATCGCGATAGATGGGTCTTTAGCACCACTTTTACAATACTTCTGCCAGATACCACAGTAGCATTGCATACGGACCCCAAACTCTACTACCCAATAAAAATATCAATGTTAGCGAAGCCGAGCAGGAAGTGACCAATAAGGTTTCGAGGACTTGCGCGGGGTGCATGAGTTCTGGGCTGTGCTTCCTTGAAGGCCCCATTTGGCGATTGGGGGACTTTGTTTTGTCTCTATAAAGTGAACCTTGTCTCCATGCACTGGTGGAGAGATGACGAGTGACAGCCATGGCTCGCGTGAGTACCCGACACTGTATCTTTGACGCCTCTCCAAGTAAGCTGACGATGCCTAGCCTATGGATCCGGAGAGCGAGCAGAAAGAGCTTGCGGCAGATCAAGGGATCGAAGTCACGCCTGCTCAAGGTTTGGAAGTCGCATATGACACAGGGCTTGAAACAACAGCGTCTGACTTGTACTACGACTCAAAGTCGCCACATCCACGACGAACATTCCGAAGAAAGTGGTTTTGCCCCTGGCAGTGGCACTGGCTGGCTCTTCTTATCATCGGTTTTGCTTTGGTGCTAGGAACAGTATTAGGCACCAAACTAAAGCATGGAGATAGCGATAACGCACATAGCGGTTCCAGCCAAGCTACACCAAAATCTTCTAGCCAAACTACAGCAAAATCTACTGCTACATCTAGTCCGCTGACGCCTATCGCTACCTTGTCTCCTCTTGCAGCGGCTAGCTGGACGGTGGATGCCGACAACTACGGAGTCAAAGTCATCTATCAAGATGATACTGGTCAGCTTCAGGACTCGACATATCGGTCGAGTACAGATTCTTGGACAAAGATCTCCAACTTTGCGACGGCCAAGAAGGGAAGTCCTCTTGCTATGACACAGTTGAATAATTCAGTGGGTGAAGCCCAACCCTATGCTTTGACCACGATATTAACGGCGAGAACTAAGGACATTGAAATTGAGCTATTTTATGTAAATGAGACTGGTAAGTCACTTCCAATCATCTAAATCCCTCTTGCCAGTCCTGTCGTCAGCAAGTGGTACTCACAACCCTAAAAGGCTTTATTAGTGAATGGACATGGGGGATTGAAGCTCAGGTCAACGGTCTCGGGAGTATGAAGAGCCAGAATTACCAAATGTCTTCTGGCTCAAGACTCTCTGCGTACTGGCCTTTTATTATTCTCACGGACGAACAAGGCGCATTCCTGGGATATAAATTTACTGATTCTTGGAACACCTGGGAGATCGCAGCCCCGGATCCTAGGGCGTACAACGGAGGAAGCCTAAGTCTTGTACCAACACCTATGGATGGGGAGTTGGCAGGCGTGAGTGTCTACTACCAGAGTGGTACCAGTCTAAGAATAACTCAAGTGATCCCCGATTCTACGGAAAAGAGTAAGTCAACGCCTCTATCCGGATCCGTACCTCATCATCCCCAGTCAGGCTATGAACCGAGTGGCAACACTCGCAATGGCTTTCCGCTAATTCATGAATAACAGCGTTTGATCTAAGCCAAGATATCCCTCATGGCGCGTCTATGACCGCCTTTGCCTTCAACTCCAGCAATTCTGAGACGACATTCACGTTCACGTGTGCTCTGTACCAAGACAGCTCGTCGACTATACTGATGGTGTGGCAAAATTCGCTGTCTACTACCTGGATGGGACCGAAAACCTTCGATGCATTCAAGGGTGCTGATAACGGTACCAACATTGCCTGTAGCCCTGTAAACAGTTACTCTTTTGGCCTAATAAACGCAAACACATTAGTTCCCAGATGCTATTTTCAAACTGGTGGCCTATTGAGAGAAGTGGAGATACGAGGAGATGCAACGGACTGGAGCGTAGTGGGGAATGTGCCATTGGATTGAGGGACGCCCCTGAACGTGGACAATGTTGAAACGCAGGTTGCATGAGCTCACAGATGTTGATATCGCAAAACATAGGATAGAGCACACTTTGTCCATGAAAGGATGGGAAGAGCTGGGATCATCCTCGGTACTTTTTCTTGACCCGAAACCTCATTCGACGCTCGGAGAGCCACGAAATTTCAAGCCACACAGCATATATCCAGCTCGACTCCCTCGACCCACTCATGACCGGGAGGTACGAAATCCGAGCATGTCTAACTCTGATCAATGGGCCAGGGAGAAGGCTTCTGATTTCGAGATCTCCTTCTGCGGGCATGATATCCAACGCTATAAGACGGGAAAACAAAGGGGAAACGTGTCATTGACAAGCTCACCATTCTACCCTTTCTCCATATTCTACTACTTGACCATACCCAAAACTTACCAACATCTAGTAACGCCAACATAAGCACGCTAAGCTCACAGCCAAGTTATACCGTCGGTGTTCTCACGCGTTGGATTGTGACCGGATCTAGGCTTACCATTCAAACTAGCGAAGCGGTATCTTGCCCTTTTCTACCTTGATTGCACCATTTTCTTCTATGCTACCATTTACAGGCACACCTTGAAATATTTCTCCCAGACATGCGTGCTTAAAACCCCCGCCGTTGACCATTGGGGACATGGAGTTGATGGGCCACGAGCTTACTGCAAAGTTCGCGTGGCCACACGCACACGCCCTTTCCTTCCTATTCCGTTCCCCACCAGGCTCCAATTCTTTGAAGGGTGATAATGGTTTAGATGGACGTCCTGCGTTTGGTTCATTTTGGCGGAGCTCGATTCGCTTGTTGTGTATCGAGATACCGCTCTAGGACGGCGCAAAGCCCAGAGCGTTGCCTGGGAAGGATTGCAGCTTGTCAGCGGGACCACTGATCATTTGGCCCTGGTTGTTGAGGATCAAAAGATTGTTGTTGGTGACTTGGAGTTTGTTGAGGTCGATGGTGAATTCAGTGAATTCTAGTTCGCCCAGATCGCTCGCGTCTGAGCCATCGCCGTCGCCATCGCCGGCGGATGTACCTTTGACCTCTCCATCTTCGCGATCTGTACTTTTCTCCTTGTTCCCCCCAGATGCTGAGCTCTCCTCTCCGCTGTTATCTTCACCAGACGTGTGCTCCACTTCATCTCGTGTGGGACAGGATATGCAGCATGCATAGCTGTCCAAACTCCTCGGCCGAAGCGACTGCTCTTGAGATCTTCAGCGCTCCAGTTCATGTACAATTTCTTAAAGCTTATTGGTCCTGGATTTGCGAAAACTAGGGCCAGATTTTTCCAACTGTTGAACAGAGCTACCATACGAGCATCGGCGACCCAATGAGCGTCGTCCTTTGCTGTAGAAATTGGCTTGGTAATATGGCTCTGTATAATACCCCATACTCGCTGGAAGTTCGGGGAGGGAATACCGAGCTGCTCTGAATACCAAGCAGATTCAATGATGCTCAAAGCAGCCGTATCCGGTGCGTGCAAGTCATCCAGGTCTTTTGCGAGAGTCGGATCGTTTCTCAGCTCAGGCATGAGTGCTTTCCATATATCTGAGCAGGTTTGAGACATGCCTAGCCAATCGAAGTGGTGATCCACAGCGTCTGCCAAAATCCAGTAATGCAGCTGTTCTAGTAGCGAGCCCGGACTTCGCTGCAACTGCTTCGATCGGAGAAACTCTGGAGTCTCATACACACCCTGTGGAAGATTTTCCTGTCGATCGAGAATCTTCTGAGAGTCGGGCTTGGAGATGAGCGACACGAGCTTCCTCACCCATTGATGGACTTCGTCTGTGGATTTCTCCTGGGCCAATGGGTGTCCGAACAGTACCGATAGTGGACTTGGATTCTCAATCCGGCGGATGTTAGCCATGTTGTAAGTGACCTTTTCGCTTCGCTGGTCTCGTGCTTGATTCACAGCAGACTCCCCTCTTGCCAAGCCGAGTTTCTTGCCAGCTTCAATTAGGGATGTCGGCAAGCCTCCATGGAAAAGTCACTCGTAACCCTGTTGATGAAGGATGAACTCCATATCGGGCCACCGAGGTGCTTCCGGGTAGAGAAGCCTACTACCAACAACGTAAAGCCATCCGAGAGAAAGGATCTCGGCGCTCAGGTATTCTATCTGCATGCCGGTATGATGCAACTGCCATTCAAGCTCGTACTTGAGAAGTCCAACGCGCATGGGATGATTTTTCAGCACTCCAAATACGTTAGCATAATCTCAGAGATGTGCGAAGGCTTGCGGGGTGTACATACCACGATCGCTTTGCTTCAGTGTTTGACTGATGATGGGGTGCTGATCGATGTTCTTCTGTCTTCCCCAGGCACGTGCCCACCGATCACGAAGAGCAATATCCCGATGTTCGTGTAAGATATTACTCATGCGCTTAGAAAGTCTAGGGATATGTTCAGTATTTGGTTTCCGCAAAAACCGACTCTCTCTTGTAGGACTTGTAAGCTTTCGCTGAACGTCGCACAAAGTCCTGGTACTCCGTAAATGGTTTCTCGAGCGCCTTCTTGTCGTTGCTTCTCAGGTCAGTAAGGTCTGCGTGTATCTGCATGGCAAACGTGACCCAGATGTTCACTTCTTTCTTAGCCAGCATGTGTTTGATACCTCTGGTTGCCTCATCGATGCCGAACATCATCAGTCGAGCTTCGTTAGTGGCGTTGAAAATTTGGGCCCACTCAAGTGTGAACCATGTGGTCCTCGCGATCGAAGCATTTCCATTTATTTGTATCGTCTGAGGAGTGATGACTATCTGATTAGATAAACAATTAGAATCCCCTAATATGCGGAATATGTCTGTGAAGGCTTAAAGAAGGATTGTCTTTGTGCCCGGATAAATAGAACTTGAGAGCAGCATACACACTGCAGAAACAGTAGCGTTCCTGATCGCATCCGTGCAGAACAGTTTCGGGAACCAGCCTCATGGAAGGGTTGATCAATAGATCCGGAGGTTTATCGTGGAATATCTCGTAACTGCGATAGAATACTAGAGCCGGCAACGTCCAGACGGGGAATTGATTGGCAGGATACCTCTTCGGTCGTTTCAGCGTGTGCTCGAGCTGATATTCCGCTGAGCGGACGAAATCAACAGCTGTGTTCGTGAGCAAGGCAGCACGAGTTAGACCCTGTCCCGTTTCAGAATACTCGAGCCACTCGCCCCAAATAAACATGCGCATATTGTCCAGCTCCTTTAGGAACGATTTAATGGCAAAGAAGAACTCCTCTTCAATGCCATCTTCGTCTTGCTCGATAGCAGCTGTGGTGACCTTGGGCAGGCGATGTTGCCTGACTTCTGGTATGAGATCGTCCAATGGATCGGTCTCTTCAACAGCCAGCGATACGAACCGATTTTCCACCGGGACATGATTCAGCTGCCCGTCAGTGCTGTCTAGAGGTATCAATGGCCGCAACACCCCTATCGCTATCTCAAGGACTGTGATGAAGTAGGAGTGTCGCTTGTTGCTCTTGTAACCATGGTCAGAAGACTGGAACCAGCTCCATGCTCTTCGTCGGGCTTCAATGGCGCGATTGAAGACCTTTTCCAATGCCTTCGGGACATCAACCTTTGGCTCGAAAGAGGCAATAGCGCGGGCCATAGGAACGAAGTCAGCCACCTGGATGATGTACTGAACGGAAGAATCGGCAGTTCCATTGCTTGTTTGGGCTTTTGTTGTCTTCCTGGCCTTGTCTTTGAGTCTGGGCGGTGCTTCATGAAGTGGTGGTGATGGTGCGTCTATCGAATAGCCACATCCTTTAGCATTGTCTGCGAGTCAGCCGGCAAGGTACGCCGTATCTTTCTTGTATTCGCGATACGTCGAAGAAAGATTGAACTTTCCCAATTCCTCGATGACTGAACTCTCCATGCTTGCTTTGGAACATGAAGTTTTGTGTATATTACCGGCGCCCACGGAAGGTGTGGGGGAAGTTTTGGTGCGGGGTGAAACACGTCCTAACCATAGTAGACATAGTGGAGCCCCAGTCCCTATACCCCTTTGGTCGGACGCCTAGCCCCTGCTGACGTCACAGATGTTGAGAGCCATCATCTCTTTACCAAAGAGAATATACACTGTCAATGCGATTGGAAATATTCTTATCATTAAGATTCTACGAAAGAGCGGACACGCCCATGTACATGACGCTCAACATGTACCCCAGAAGTCGAAAACCCCACCAGTCGTCCTCTTCCGTCGCAGTCTTATCGTCGCGTTCCACCTCGCTTCTTCTCCACCAACTCAGATGCTGCTATCGATATACCGCAAGATATGATCATAGAAGCCCGTCGCATTATGCCCAAAGTTAACCCCATGCCCCGCGCCCGGATGCACATAAGTATCTGGCTTGGTACCTGGAAAAACAATGTCCTGGTTGCCCATCGCATATGTGTCCGTGCAATTTCCGTTGCAAATCAACAGATCAAAGTTACCACTTGTGATCAGGACCTTGCCTTTGAAACCTGGCGCGACAAGGCTGACAGCCGCAACTGAAGTGAGCTCTGTAGCGCTGTTTGGCGCAGTGATGGATTGCGCGTACTCAGCCGCCTCGTAATCGTAATCTGGGTGATGGAAGAAGCTCTCGATGTGGCGGTACATGTCTCCAAAGGCAGTGTAGCCAGTGTCGTAAGTTGAAGCAAACTGAGGAGCACGGTCGGCGGGGAGCTGGGCGGCGATGCGGACACCGAAGAAGGAGAAGACGTAGCTTGAAAACCCCTTTGCTGGGTCAGAGGCCGAGGGATAGCCCATGCCCGTCAGGATGGCAACTAGAACTGATTAGCTAAGACGAAAGGAATTGTTCATGAAAGTCCTTACCGTCGGCCAACTCAGGCGCAACAGCCATGGCGGCGTTTGTGATGAAGGAGCCGATCGAGTGCCCGACTACTACGACCTTCTTGGCCGTGATCTTTGGCGTGTATGTTCCGGCGTGCACGGATTGGAGGAGACTGTTCAATACTCGGGCTTGGGCGGCAATCTGGCTGTCGAACCCAGAGATTCTAATGTTGATGAGAACCACTGTCTAGTCTAGACAGACGTGTGAGTTACTCACCTCTGGGATCTCCCAATGCCGATACGATCGTAGTAGAAAACAGAGTAGCCTGCCCCTAACGCAGCTTGGACGAAGTTGTACTTCTCTGGCTGGAAACTGGAAGCCCAATATCTGTACAAGGTCAGTCCAAACAAGTAAATGGCCACTAAGAAGGTTCAGGTAGGTTGTGTTTCCGTCACTAATGAACAAGACGGAAGGATCGGACGCACCGCCTGTCATATCCTCCACCATGGGTAGCTACTATCACGTTATCTTCTTTCCCATTCTTCGACTTTGGCGAGCAGAACGTGGCAGAGACGCCATATGTTCTAGTGACATTCTGCGGAGGATCCATGTATGGTTGAAAGCTGCCTTTAGCGGCATCTTTCGTGCTCATGTTGAATAGGAAAGCTGCCACATCATGATCATCCTTCCACTTGGGATAGGCATATGTCAAGGATGGAAAGGTAACGTTTGTCTGGATAGTGTAGTCGGTACAGTCGCCGTTTGCCGGGTGGACGAAGTCGGGATAGGTACCATAGTCGCGGCCCACAGAGTGTGGATGTGCTAGAGCTAGGGACACGATCGCTGCAAATGCGAGGGCTGTCATGTTGGTTCGTTTGAGAGTCTGAAATTCAGTAGTGTGATCTCGTGCGCGGACTGTTTGAGGTCCTCCAGAAAGCGACGTCGCTCTCCTTTTATAAGATAGTTGCTCTCTCCAATACAGGTGTCTGACAATGCATAACTCTCTCTGGTATTCCAAATTCGAGCTCATCTTCACGCCTATGCGACGTAAACGCACCTCGAATTTGAATATGGATGAGGTAAATGGATGACTGAGATGAACACGAACGCAGCGGTTCACTGTACTATCAATGTGCAGCTTATTGTTAGGTTTCCTGGGTGAGTCAAGGTACACTTAAAGGTTTAGCGCCGCGCGAAGATATCGTACCTCCCCTGACTTGATGACTAGCCCCGTTTATGCGATATGCGAGAGTGCGACAAGCGAACAAGCTTACAAGGATACGCAAAGTAAGCGGCCAAGACAACGATCTGGTCTCTAGATGAAGATTGGCAATTGATGCGAAAGGATCTGCCATTTCCTGTTGATTGGTCATATCGTCTCGGGAGTAGAAAAGGCCCCGCGTCAGTATATCTAAAACCTCAGCGTAAGCCTTGTCTTTCACTAGGCAGATACTTGAGCCTTACAAATAAGTACCCTAGGTTCCCATCACTTGGTTATGCATGAATTAGCTTGGATTTGCGCTGTTCAAGTTTGGATTCTATTGTGAAGATAGCCGCACTGGTCGGAGGAGATACAGATTGTGGTGCTTTCGCTCAAACATATCAATTGTATAAATCAAGGGCTGCGATAGAGAAGCATTCGAGGTCCGCAGGAAGTCAGACGAAGAATATCGTCCGGTTCATGACATCCAAACGTTAAGCCTAATCCCTAAACTCCTCCAATTCGCATATTGACTCAGAAAACCTTCGCATCCAGATCGCCTACATAACGATGAGTTGTTGATCGTTATCCATCTGCGTCAGAGTAGCGACGGAGCAGAACGCAGGATCGAAGTAGCGCTGGAACGACGCGTCCATTTCAACACCGAGTTGAGCCATCATATCCGCACTGAATCCCAGGATCGGTCCTGTCACACCTTGAACCACGAGGTTCTTTCCACGCGCTTCCAACTCCAAAATGTCCACCGGCATGATGGCTTCAACTTTGATCGCATGCGGTTGAGTCGATGTGTCGTAACCTCGACGCATGGCAATCAAACCTCGTGAGCTCATATCTCCTTGGCCCTCACATATCAGTGCGAGAGGAGGGGATCTTCTTTGGTAGTCCAGCTCTTGGTCGCGAGATGCACAAGCGTTCACGAGCGGTTCCAACTGACTATCTAGTTCAGCGCCTTGCAACTCTGGTGCTAGGCGTTCAGCAAGCGAAGAACTGTAGTGTTTTTCGCCCCGCTTCAGTCTTCTGCTCAAGCCAAGAGAGCGAGGAGCCATCACATACCACACAACACCCACTTTGCAGAACAGTAGATCTTTGAGTTTGTCTGGTAGGTGTACATGGTGTCTGGAGAATGAGGGTATCCGGAGACCACCGCCTACATCCAACGTCACGGATAGCTTGTCTTCGGTAAGGATATCGCTGTGCAGTGCGGATATGTCCTCTCCACTGAGTTCTAGGAACGAGGAGGGCGCCCAGCGGTAACCGGTAATTTGTAATTTGGTTTCCCTCGTAAAGAGAAGACGTGCCGGAAACCTAATCCCTGCTCTCGCAAGCAAGTCATAGAATAACCTCATCCGCTCATCTGCGTCTCCAGCTTTGACAAGGCCGGAAACATCGAGTCCGAAGATATGGCTAAAACAAATGGGCTCATCCGAGCGACGCGATGTTGACCTATATGTTATCGAAAACAACAGTGAGTTCCAGAAAGACCCGGAAGAGTAGTTACCATGCTGATCTGGTAGTAAGCGATGGTAGAGCAAGTGCGCGCAGCGAGCGACGGTATTGCATTCGATGGGAAGAGAGTCTGCGCTCGGGATACTGAAAACCCCTCCGAGAAACTGAAACACGAGGTGCCTGCTAGCGGCCATGCCCTCCTCGAGGGTCCAGAGTCGTCTTGTCCACCCACTTAGACCGATACGGACCAGTTTCTCCTCGAGGCTGCAGGAAACTGGAGTGCGTTGCAGGTCGTCGTCCAGGACCAGCACGGCAGCAGCGTCTTGATATATCTGCACTAGTCGCACTAGAACATTTCTCCTAGCCTCAGGATGGTGGACGGCAACAGCGAGCGTGTCGACCCAGATCGCAAATGTTTGGCCACAGAACCTCGATTGTGAAAGATCGTCAACAAGTCTCCTGAGTCTCCTGAGTTGGCAGAGCGGCAGAGAGTTTGCTTGTTCGTTGCCTAAGCCATCAGACCAAACGTGGGAAATGGCAACATATGGAACATTCGATGTGAATTTGAGTTCAGTGTTTGCATCCAAGTACTCGCCAGCTGGAACGTCGATGCATAGATTAACCAAAGGACTTGTGCACACTCGATGAGCGAGCTCTTCTTCGTCGACTCGAAGAAACACACAGCCCTGACATCCTTCCGCATGGTTCGTGCGATACCCACCCTTAATTACCTGCCGCGCCAAACACTTGATCGACGAGCAAACGGAGTGATCCAGTCCTTGACTTTGCCTGTACAGTGCTCCGGCAAAATGACACGTTGTATTATCGAAACCCAAAGCCATCAACGACAGCTCACTTTTGCACCAACCGATAGATTCCAGATGCTTCTTCAATGAAATGGAGGTGTCTGTATCGTCCACATCCCTCATGCGGCTTGCGAATGGGTCCGGGAAACGAGTACATCGTGACATCCAGTCTAGGAAATCCACAGTCGTAAACAGCGAAACTTCGGCTCCAGTATCCGTTCGAATCCGACGATGTACGGGGTGACCAGGAAGCGGCTCGCGGCTTGTGAAGTGCGGGCAAAGGAACGCCAATGACGTGATCAGGTAATTCTGAACTGCTCGGAAGATAGCCCTGTTTTCGCGTCCAGCAAAAGAGTGCCGCTCTACTTGACTAGTCCAAGTCTCGAAAACATGTGCAAAATGAGTAGTAGTAATGAAGTAGCCTTGTCCAGAATCGACCACATAGTCAAGTGGATCGAAATGGATCCGTTGAAGCGCGAGCACTTCGTGCAGAAGACCAAAGAACAACCATGACTGTGCAAAGGCAGCAGCTGAAAGGTCCGAGTACTGCAATCCATCATATCGGGAGAGATCGGAGGCAGTCAAAGGATCAATTATGTCGGGATTCTTGAAAGTTGGGTCAGGCTGAGGTTCTAGTCTCCATCCGCGGCGGCGGGAAAAGCCTTCGAAGCCTAGACCGTCGTAATCATGTGGATCGCAAAGACAAGGTATCGTGAGCTGAAGACGATGGGGCCGGTTGACGATGGGCAGATGGTCCATGAGGATAATCTCCAGGCATGAGGAGTCATGGAAACGCGAACTCATGTCACAGCCAGTTCCGATATCGCGCTGAGTTGATGATTGGTTATCGCGTCTCTCTGTGTAACATAGGTTCGCCTCATTTGTGGCGTGCATTGCTTAAGCGATGGCTGCAGCCTGCTGCCTTCCGGTCCCTCATTGTGTCATCATCTTCATAAGCCACACTCGACAAACTGTTAGGGCTTTCTTCAGGAGTTGTAGACCAATTGAACGCGCTCGAAGATACTTGCCGAATGGTTTTCAGCCCGACACATGCATCTTTGGTCTAGCTTGATATGCAATGCCATATTACAGCCACTCCACAAGGCTCAATCCTATGAGTTGGCGAATAGAGTCCTCCTCGAGTGGGGAGAACCGGTGTGCAAGTGAGGCTTGAGGTTCACCCTACAAGTGACGTCGGCTGTGAACCCTCGTAACCTTACCCAGATAAAGGTATCCTCGAACGTCCGAGGAATAATATCGCAGTAACGCCCGGATTTGAAGCGAGATGGCTCCGCTACCCCTTCCTAGCATCTTTGGCCGAGCCCAATCGGCTCCAGTTGCGTCGTCCGTTGGCGAGCAACTTCGTACGCAGTGGGCAAATCCAAACGACATCCTCTCATTACTCCTTCTCATCGGTGGAGACGTAGTGCAGCGAGCACTCGCACAGCAAACTGGCCACAGGTTGCCTCTGCCAACACCAGTAGCTTTCTCTTTTGGCTGGGTCGCTTATACTTTCATGGGCTTGTTGTCCGCTGTTGGCGACAGTGCGCTTCTCCCACCACCCGAGTTTCCTTGTATTGTTTTCAGCACTGAGTGGGGCTATGTCCGAAATAACCAGTCTTGGATCATATGTCGTCTCCTCCGGGACTTTGAAAAGTCATGGATGCCATCGCAGGTACGACAGCGTTTTCAGCAAATGCTCAAGATAGCTGGTCCCAATCGCAAACGAAGATCAGGTCTTTGCATTTCCGTCTTTGAAGCGAGCTCCAAGGCAGAGGCGGGATTTCCTCGTCGAGACGTGTACTGGTATTCCGGATTTGCCATCAGCGGGATCCAGTTGCTCATAGCTCTTATACCGTGGCTGCTGTGGCGGAATTGGGAAATTTTCCCTATCACTGTTACTGGTACTTTCTTGGCCTACTTCACTGCGTCGCTTCCGCAGTGGAGCCACGAAAGATGGGCCTGTAACCGAAATGTCGACAAGACAATGGTGATCACCCGCGGGAACGGAGCTCAGCACGCCATTGTCATCATCGGTGCTGGCCGAAGTCTAGACCTTGAAGATCTAGCAAGTTCTGCTGAGGGATTCCCTCCTCAAAGTGCTATCACTTGGCTTTTTGGAGGCCTGACGACTCTATGGTGTGCACTACTCATCACTGTGTGTGGTCTGACACAGAATACCTGGTTTTTGATTGCGATTGGCACTCTCGGAATGGTGCATACGGTAATCATTGCCGGTGCACCTCGGAAGCCAGAGTCATTCGGGATCCATCTCGAGTATCGGGCGGTTTTCACGCAGCCAAAAGTAATGGAAACCTTGAAAGAGGCAGAGGCGGCGTACCCTGGTCTTGGCAGATCTATGCTACACACATTCTTCCCTGGTGACCTATGGCCAGACGAGGTCGCATTCTGGAAGGAGGCTCGCAAGATCGAAATTGACAAGAAACGGCAGACGAAGAAGAAGCTGGAAGTTCGATCGGTACAACCGACAAACAGCTCTTAGAACGCTTCTGATCTTGTCAGACAGTTCAGACCCACCAAAAAGCTCTCGCAAACCATGGAATATCGATCCAGTCACACCGGATTCAAGGCTCAACTTTGTATACAATGCAATACTTGCTCTTCTCGAAGAACATTCCCCATTCCGCTGGCGCTGCTCTCAAGGAATAGAGAGCTCAGATTCCCGCAATTGATCAGATACTACCTAGTATCGATTCCAGGTATATCGGGACTGGGAATTCGAGAAGCGCGTATTGAGACAAGTTGGTTGCAGAAGTTGCACATGGTACCTAGGTATGTCGCCGCGATGATGGCGATCGATATGATACAGAGCTTCCGACGTAATTCCAAGGATGCAGATGCACCGAGATCAGGGCGAGCGAGGATGTTCTAAAGGGGTACATGTTATCAGCGTGACTGCGCGGTCGAGCGTGTGATGTGAACACTATCTGGATATATTGTTCCCTCCGGTGACGGTGAGGCCCTAGCGACGGAGCCCGGCGACGGCTACGCCAAAGCATCTCGCGACTGGGAAAATATATACAACAATGGTGCCATCGCGCGTCAAGACCGAGATGTTGAGTCTGACCTATGGTGAGGGTTGCGAGGAATCGTAGAGTCCGATTGCTCAGGTGCGCAGGTGCCCCTTGTGTACTAGCGCGCTAATCCACATACGTCATCTTGTCCTCCTCTATGTGATCATGATCCCAATGCTTCCAGATGGAAACATTCATGATGGCAGAACTTGACCCATGCACTGGGAAAGCAAAGAGCCCACCGCCATTGGAGATGGTGACTAATATCATGGATCTCACGTACCAAAGGTTCAAGCATGTGACTGTTTGCCTTCACCACCAGATACGCTTTTGCCTCCGAGCCGACATGCGGTGACAGGAGGAACAAGTGAGCCCTGGAGTCTACTGAGACACGTCTCACGTGACTGCCGCATTCCCTTTTCTTTATGTTTTCCCTGCACTCAATCCGCACCGCCCGTAAATCTATTCCCTTCGTCCCCGACTTATCGTACCGCAACCTTGGCTACTTCTATTCATCTACCTTCCCTATCGCTAAGATGGATGATACATCGAATATGAGTCATATCCCAGGGCAGACGGAAGCCGAATTGGAAGAATTATGGACAAATCACGACGCGCTACTTCACCAGCGTGACGCTATAAAACGACGGTAAATTGTTTCCCAACACTACAGTATAAACGAATAGCTTATATAAAATGACCAGGGCAAGTCAGGTCGATGACCAGCGTTGGGATATCAAGGAGAAAATCCTAAAGCTAGACAGGTATGTATATGCAAGCATCGAAAGAGCTGCGGCAAAGGAAGTTCAGAGCTCATATCACAATAAGCGCTGCGGTCGTACAGTACGCCAGAAGGTACTGCCAGCAGCTCACCCAAAGAGTGTCAAGTCGTCTTCCTCGAGAATTGCGCGATATGATATATCAAGAATTACTGCTGGTCGAAATGAAAGGGGACACGTATACTCATATACGTTCTTCATCAGCACCTGAAGGCTGGAACATGAGTATCATTATCGATGGCTTCCCAGGCCAGTTCGCTCGACCCGACTATTTCTACTTCCAGTTCCGTCGCGAATTCGCCGAATTCTACTATCAGCAGATTCAGTTCATTTGTGCAGATGCCTCAAATGGACCAGAGCTGCTCGAGGAAGATCCCTTTCGATGCGGCTGTACCCCGAGTCGACTCATCCGGAAGCTAGAGTTTAACATCGATTTCGATATTCAAATCTCGCTGACTGGAGCCCAGAAGCTGCTCGACTTGTTGCTAGAAACGGGAGATGAGACAGGACGGACCTTACGGATCTATTGCATGCATAATCCCCCCAAGGATATCTTTATTGCTAAACTGATATCGGATTTCGGCCCTCAGTTGAGAGAGCTACGGCATAAAGGCTTCAAGACTACAATTTGGTCTAAATACGCAAATCCGACTGACTTCAACAATGCGCTCTCAGATATGCCAGTATAGTCTTATGGCTAGATATGGGTGGCGAATTAAGAAAGAAGAAACGGCGAAGCTCGAGTCGATGGGGAACCAGCCCTTTGATGTATACGATCTGCAGTGTCTATTTGCTCAGGTACAGTTCTACCTGAGCCGGGAACATATCCAATCCATTTATAGCCAAAGGATACTATTTACTAGAGATAGCCAATATTCAAGTCGTCAGGACCATCGGAACATTATCTTATGATTGCAAGAGACCATAGCCCTGAGGTGTTTTCTCTCCTGAGGAAACACGAGGTATTCAAGTCTTATCAATATCATTCGATACGATATGAGAGCAAACAATGAAATGACGCTTACGAAAATACATGCTTGCGATATTCGAGGTTCCACGGCAATATTATTGCCCACCAAGTTACAGAACAAATTTCAACACGAGCTGCTATAGTCAGCTCAGATCAATTACTCCCAATGGCGACACAGTGAGTATGGGCGGGTGCGTCTGAGCAGAATCACTGTAGTGGATGTCCGTGCGCGTTTGCCCCCAGGCCATTTATAAACAGAATGCATCACACACACCCTCTACTTTTATTCACAATGAACTCGAGAAGGTCTTCAGTGAAACTTCAGCAGTCTCCACCAACTCCCCAACTATGGCAGAAGCGACTGCAAATATGAGCGAGACAAACACCGGAGGACCATCTCGCAATCTGTACAAATTGTGCGAAGGTTTCGATGAGGCCGTGTCCCAGCACCTAGCGGTTTCGAAGTAGTAAGTGTCTGCCAACAATCTTCCCTCCTACGTTATTGATACGGTGTGCCTAGCTACGAGTCCGCACGCCGTCGACGTAAATCGGCATTCAAAGGAGCCCTTGGTCTCTACAGGTAAGTCTCATGCATTCGAGGGACTACTTGAGAAGGTTTGCAAAAGCTGAAAATCTGTAGGAAAGAAGAAACAGCAAAATGTCAACAGATCTCGGAAAAGATCACCACGTGTTTGCCTCGAGAGCTTCGAGATATGATCTATGTGGACTTACTCAAAGACACGACGAGCGGCACCAATCCCTTCGAGGTTATTGTTCCCCATCACCGGACTTTCAAAGAAAAGATCACTGGCCACTACCGCCGGTATTTTCGCCCCGCGTTGTTCTGCCACACGTTCCGGCAGGAGTTCGCGCAGGCGTTCTATTCCTCCGCGATTTTCTACGTGCGCTTTCTGCCTGATTTACACGGTCTTCTCCACTCCGATCTCTCGGGCACTGGGTTCCAGCCATGGACGTCGATTCGGCGTCTGTGTGTAGTCCCGATGTATCCTTCTCAGGGGTCAGTCGGGGTTTCTGAGACGAAAAACAATCTGAAATGGCTGCTTAGAACTGGGGATAACCCGGGACGTACTCTCTACTTCAATGTTCCTAACGGGCGGGATAGCAATGCTCACATCATAGCTGTGTTCGGGAGCATATTCTCTCAGTTGAAACGGCAGGGTTTTACAGTCATCGTTCGGTCTTCTTATGAGTGGGGGATGCCTTACGAGACTGTGGTTTGAACGGCAGGGACTAGGTCATGTGTGATCCAGTTTCAATAGGGCGAATATGAGGCCAGGACAGCCCATGTCCTTCTCTGTGATTATTTGCGTCTTCTGATGGGACGATCCATCAGCAATGTAGAATGAACAGCACATTCCGATACAAATTGAGTGTAGTGGATAGCTATGGAATCGTCACACGTTTGACTATACTCATTGAATGAAACCTGTCACCCTTGGCCTTGCGTCAAGGGAGAAACAGTGCGTCTTCAAGTCTCCCCCGGCACCTCAAGACTTCTCTGGAGCTCCGACTGGTGTTGTTCTTCCTGTATCATACTGAGTATGCCAACCCTTCATCATCATACGCATATGAGGCCCGTGATTCATGAATTTCCTTCAAAGACTGGTAGGAAAACCGTTTGAGCACCACAAAACTAACAACTCGCCAACCCAAGAGCTGTATTGGTTGAGGCCTCGTAGATAGCAGGCAACAATCCAAATGTCGTAAAGATGTGCCAAGACAGTAGTCGATACCATCGCTGTCCCTAACAGCCACCTGTCTTTCCTGGAAGGCACGTTTCCGCGAATAAAGTGATACCAATTCCAACTGTTATGTACTACTGTGGTAACAATGCTGACTGCTGAGACGAGAGCATTGTCCGTCCATCGTGGACGCAGTTTATATGCGTCTTGAGCTCGTGCCGTGTCCAGAAGTGAGTCGTTGAAAGTCTCTAGGCATCGGTTGCCGGCCGATCTGACGATCCCTCGAGTAATCATTCCTCGTGCGACCATGTGATCGAAGGATACCTTCGTTGCAATGTTGAAGCTGCTTGCGACACCAGTAAGTTTTCGAGAAAGTCTCAACATGGGATGGACAATCGATCCGAAAGCCGAAACCGTATATAGGAGATGCCCCGCCAGACCTGGGTTTCTGGTCTCTATATTTGTGAGCTTTTTCAAGACTCCGAGAACCAGGAAATTCGGATCCTTGATGCAATTGGCCGTGTACAGGCTTCTCAGTGAAAGCTTGATCGACCAGTGTAGACTATCGAAATTGCGTACCACTCGAGCGTGTATAACGAGCATTGAATCTTCCAACCTAATGAGGGAGTCGCTGACCGTTCGTTTAGCGACTGTGAAGATCGACGGGCGGAACAGTGGAGCTCGACAGAAGATGCAGAGGTCGTTGTTTGGCGCCGTGTTAACATAGTCGATAAGGCAAGGCTTGCCCAAGACGTGGTTGCAAGGCAGAAAGCGTACTGCCGGGTGGTCATCTTCGTATGGCCCCCAACAGATGGCAGATTTGTCGTTGATGAACTTGTCGTCCTTGTTGGCAGGGAAGATACCACTGTTTAGGAACCTCTCTCTGGTGATACCCAAAAGAGTCCCCATCAGAGTTCCCATGGTGTCTTTCGTGGTACGTTACCTGCGATATGAGTCCGATAGTGAAGGTAGAGAGTGTAGTGCCGAGGAGCAGAGTCCGGTGCTAGTAAGAGGTGTTTCGGTTGTTGATTCTTGTTCTTTGGGTGTTCCCAGTGTCGTTCGTGGTAAGGTCCATGCACAATGTGGGTGCCTTCCCCTGCCCGCACCACGAGCGACTGCTGCGTTCAGCATAGACCGTGAGCTTTGAGCAGTCACCGATCGTTGTTGCCAAGATTCGTTGAAACTTCATCACTTCTCTCCAAAGTCACGTAAATCCCATGTACCCCTCTCAGCATACTAGTTAGGTAACGCCGACATTGGCAACGTTACATGATGTATCTCAGCGTCCTCGCATAGAACACGAATCCTTTTGGTCTATATAGACAGCACGGATCGGGAGGCACAGCCTGTTTACAGATCTTTGTCCCCCATTTATCATAAGACCTCCGAAGCTTTCTCGAAAACGGTGAGGGTATGATCCCAAATCTTCTCTGACAACCCCGCTTCTCTGTATTCCACCAACAGAGCAGAATCTCCAGCAGGCTCACTCTTTTCATCAATTCGCCATGATTTTCCTGGCCCAAAAGTGTCGCTAGTGAGGAGAAATGCTTGCCTGGCACCACAGTCCGACGCCGATGCCCCAAAAAGCCACTGCACAATGCTAATGAAACGGCTGAACAGAGCCAGAACCACCCTTCCGATAACACCATAAGAATCTGGCGCAGAGAGCCGAGCAAAGTTATCCGTCGCAACGAGACCTGGGAAGGCATGCATGAAGGTGATGTTCTTGTTGCTGCTTGACATGGTTTCGAGAGCTAAAGTCATCATAGTCGTGGTATGGTTGATGGCTGCGCGAGGAGCATAGTTGGCTGTATTCTCGAGACCCAGGTCGCTTTCCAAGACAGCCTTTTCCTTGCCTCCGTTGAGTACACTCAAAACTCGGGGTCTTGGTGATCGATGTAGTAGTGGTAGAAGATTGAAGATGAGCCGGACGCGAGAGTAGTATGACAGCGCGAAACATGTGTCAATGCCCTCCTTGGTGTCTGCATCAATCGATATCAATACATGAGGTAACCCAACTTGTCAATGAGTGGCATCTGGCAGGTATACTTACATCGAGGAACTGTTAGTGGAATGCAACCTTGGCTCATGAAAAGATAGTCGACTTTCTCCTCCAACCTGGTGATTTCTTCGCATGCAGAATCGATACCAGAGATCAATGACACGTCCGTTTCGAGGAAGGAAATCTTTAGCGAGGGATTCAAGGACTGGAGGGACTGGCGCTGGGTTTCGAAACGCGTTGCTGATCTTCCCAGAACATAAAGGGTGGAATCATGGAGGATGTTGGCCACCTGCTCGAGCGCGCCTGCTCCAAGATTGCTGGTAGCACCGGCAAAGACGCAGACGAGCCCGCGAGCGTTTGCGTTACCTGCTCGGTCGCGAGCAGCACGCCCAATGCTGTCTTTGACAGCTGTTAGCTTGACCATGACCACTCTCTTCGAAGATGATGTCAAAAGATACACTCAGTGACAATTCTTCTAGCGGGAATGTATGCGGCGCGGTACAGGGTCTGACATAACAGACGGGGTATAGGCAGCTCTGTAACCGTCTCGGGCCCGATAGCCTTGTCGGGGCCGAAGCCTGTTTTTCACACGACACGCTACTGAGTGACAGATGCGACCCTGAGGAGTCAAGAGCAAAAAGGTCGTTCCAAGGTTGTCAGCCAAGGCTAGTAAGCAGGGTAGCACTGCAGGTGTAAGGCAAGCCCGCCTTAACTCCATGTCATGTCCACGGGAGACTGGTAGGATCACGTGAGAGGCTAGCATCAATCGAGCTACAGCATCGGCAAACGCTTTGGCCAACTATCGCTATTTCCAACAAGAATTTTCACCCAAAAGTACCAGAGATTTGAGAGAAGTCGGCCTGTACGTCCCACTCAAACCATGCAGGATCATCATATACTCTCTCTCTCTCTTTCCCTTTCAGGCCTCAAAAATCACTTCATATTTAGAGAAAAAGGCTTTCGCCACCAGCCTCAGTCTCGGCATATGAAGGGGTGTTTGAGGTTTATAGTCTCTTGATGACTCCTATCGCTCATGTCCTCCGTCTTCTTCGAAACGGTCGAACGGGTTTAGTTGTTCGCAATGAGAACATCGTGACATAGAAGCGATCAGTCCAGCGTTATCGACCATTCTCTTCAGAACCTTAGGCAATCCCGTTTACTTTCGCAGATTGCCCACAAAGAACAAACGGCAGGAACAAAGAGATGGACCTTTTGTACGACATAGTCCGCAGTGAGTCTCGCAAGATGATCCGCCAGGCAATTCTTTGAAGATCATGGCACAAAACCCACAAAGAGTTGCGCGCGCAACTTCAAAGGCGACCTAATCACACTCGAGATACTACTGTGGAAACGGCGCTTATGACTGCCTGTTTCCTTCCCGGTGATTTATATCACTCTTCAACACTCAATGGAGGGTACTCGCCCGATCTCGATAGCTGGTGGAGAGATATACACGAGAACAGATCCGGAAGTGACGACACAGCCAAAGCCGCCAGACGAAGGTGCACCTTTTCCAAGATGGTTCTGGCATGGCTCTTATGGAGACGACATATATTCCCTTTCGAGGCCCAATTTCAGCACGATCGGTGGCATCTCCGGTTATCCGGCGCTAGTCTTCACGATGGAATTGTTCGAGCAAATGAGCGAAGCGCTGTTGAAGTGGAGCGCTTATCAGTCTCGGATGAAGTTGATCGACGAGCAACGACAACCACTACAGGATAGACTTAATGCCGCAAGAACGCAACATCTGAAGGAAAGACAAATTGCCGAATTGAAAACACAGGCACATATGCCAGATCCTGGAGGCAAACGCCAACAGTCTTTACAACAGCTCGAAGCGGAGCAATACCCTCAAGGAGAGAAGATTGGCTATTTAGCGAACCAGATTGAGAAGTTGGATGGCGAAGCGGACTTCCACTTGTTTCAGTGGAGGCAAGCACAGGATGCGTGCAATCTCACTTTAGCCCATGCTTTTGCAAGGGCAAATTTGCTACCACTTGAGGACGAATCTGAGGAGCATCCAGGACGATCAGCTCGCGCATCGGACAACCCTTCCCTGCATTCCGGAGCATCCGTTGAAGAGCATGAAATATCGGACGCCCATGTCTCGGACAGATACAAGCAGAAGGCTGCTCAATGTCTCGCCAATAGGGTTGGAGAATTATGCCATCTAGAGGACCTATGGTGGAACCGGAAAGATCCCAGGAGGAATCAATATGCACTGCAACTGCGAGATTGGGCCAAGGATCACTTCCCACCAGAGTCTCACGTCGAACGTAATTTTGTTTCCGAGTGGCTTCAACAGGGGCGAGAGATAGCACAACAGGTCAGCAGAGCAGAAGCTCTCCTGCACGAAGCTGAGGTCACGGCTGCTCGAGCAGGTGTCATCCATCCCCTCGAACCGAATGAGAATCGTGAACCAGAAAGGACACCAATCCTGTCGGACAGAGACCTACAACGAATCGAAAGATGGTGTGATGAGATTGAAGCCGTCAGCACCCGGAGTGTAGAGACATGGTCAATCATCTCTCCTCTGTCGGGACAAATCACCCCGGCACCATCCATCTTTTCGGAATTTGCGAGAGAGGACAATCGCAGATATATCGATCTGTGGAACTATCTCCGAAGCCGCGAAGGCCTCGAAGACCATTACAATGAACACGACAAACACAACGGGTTGGTGAATCGTGTACAGAGCCTCGAGAGCGTCGAGGCGTACCACCTGAGAAAGATAGCAGAAGCCAGGACATTGTTTGCGGCTCAGCAGCAAGAGAAGGACACTCCTGGCGAGGATTGGCTTCTGGAGCTTGACCAGAGCATGCTGGAGTGCACATGCCATATCACGACATGGCAGCAGCGCTTCACGACTGCCATCGGCTACGAGCTAACGGGGGGGCTCGCCCAAGGGTCAGGCTAGCACGACTTTGTCTGAACGACACTCCACAGCACGACTATATCCACCGGTACTATACGTATTTCTAACCCAAGGCGCCCTTCAAACAACCAACGAAGCTCGGTTGGGATCAGTTCAGTTCCTAGTTGAAGCCATGCAAGAAATGTACCCAGAGACCTGGCCACCTCCAGCACAACATCGTGGCCAACGTACCGGCAATGTTGTTGCGCGCAACACGACGCCCTACGCTCGGGCTAACTTCCACAAGGTTGATCTACCTTCGCCAGGAACGATTGTCCGCGGTCCACATGTCATGCCTTGGGAATTTTCGAACCCTCGGCCAGGAACGAACAATTGCTACAACACGAGCGTTGGCCCTGTGTATGCAAAGGATCGCTACTTTGTCGTCGCTATTGCACACCCTGGAAATACTCATATGACCCTGTTCGAAATCGATACGAATGGGGGCAAAGATTTCAGTGTCAAGCATCCAGACTCGTCGACATGGCCACGCCACCTGAACATGTGTAGGAGAGTGGAGTGGTCGACATATGAGCCCAATAACATATACTGGCCGAAGCATTTGACATTGGTAGTCGAACACGAGCAATCAGCTTGGGAACTTGACCCCAATTCTACGGCAGACCTGTCTCGTCCTTACACCGGGTTCTTGGACAGTCGCTGGGGGGAACGTGTGGGCTTCTTGGCCAATGAATCGACCAAACTACTTCTGCAAGAGTTCCACAAGTATTTCGGGCAGCTGTGTGGCATACCAACTCCAGTTCCGAATACCGACATCCTTCGGGCAGCTATCGTTGACATGAATGCATTGCAAGCTCTGACGTCCATCATCATGACTGCGAGAGATGCCGGCAATCCCGAAGCCGAGCGGCTGGCGCAGTTCGTATACAACTACCAGGCATACGGCTATGCGCCGGTACGCTCTGACGAAGGCGCACTCGCTCACAATCAACAATGCAATCATCACGGAGCTAGGTACGGCGGCGAAGAAGATAATGGTACAGCAGCTTTCTATGACAAGAGAGAGCTCAGTGGCAACGGACCCGTTTACGATGACTATTGTGCCGACAGCGCTCGATACACTAGCGAAGCGTACAGTGTTTGCACTAACAGAGATGATGATAAATACTATCCAGAGCCCAATGAATGTTCCCCAGGGACGGCCGCTTTCGAAAGATGTGCGCAGCTACCTGCTCCCGATCTTGATCAGCCCACAACTGCTTTATCTTCCAGTCCGCTAGTCCATAGCTCATCGGACGACACTTGTGATGAGCCAATTACTCCTCGAACGAATCTGCCAAGCTCTGTTGTTGGTGACTACCCGTCAACTCCGCTTACTCCGCTTGATGAGTCGAAAGCCGCCGCGTGCATCCCCTTTCCAGGTGATGTTGCGGCCCATGCTCAACTAGAGCAGTACTTGAACGATCACCGATGCCACCTGAACACGATGGAAGACTTTGACGCACAGACCATGTTCAGTTCAATATTTCCTGGGAGTGACCCCGTCAGCATCGTCGATGCGCACATCGGCCGCTTCAAGGACTACTGGGCAGTTGATGAGCCTCAGGTGGAGATCGACCATAAGCATGCGCCTGAGCACAACATACATGTGGCCGAAGAACTCTGCAATGGACACCGTGACGCCATGAGGGTGGTGACCTTGGAGAGATTCATGTTCAAGAAAGCTGAGGCGATACTCGCCGAACATTTCAGCGCGTATGTGAAGCAATTTCACGACGACAACGGGTTTCTGGGAACTATTGATGGTGTGAATGCCGCTCGTCGACTCTTGAGAGAACAAGAGGCCGGGTTGAAGAAGGCGGTCTAGCGGCATACTGTTTGCAGAGCGTTTCAGGCATTAGGTACGGCTTATGAGAATACGATATGGTTCGGAAGTGTGTTACGTAGATGGGTATGGGCCAAAGTAGGCTCGTATATATGAGTTTACTGCTTATTGAGAGTCGACTCACTGATTTATATGCATACTGCCTTTGTGGTATTTGATATCCACAATTGGAACTCCACGAACTCCTTTCTTGCCATATCAATCAACGAGGCTGAGTACTTATTGACATATGTATGCATCTTATAGAACTGCCTCTTAGAATTTTATGGGGCTTGTCCAAAACGCAAGCCGCCGGCTATTCGCACTCCCCTCATCCTGACCACGGCGGCGGTACTCCCGTACAATTGAACCCGACTGGCTTCCCCACATTACTACACAGATACTCCGTCGCCCTCGACCCATTCCTCTGTACTTTCAAGTCATTCGCAAAGATGTCGATCCCCGTACAATTGACAGCACCACTACACTGCAGACTAGCAACCGTCAAACCTCTAGTCGTCCCCCTCGTAGCCCCCCACCGCATATCCTCAATTCTAAACAGACTCGTATCGCAGCCACCTTCCACACCATTATAGCTGGTACACTGCGTGATCCACCACGGGATTTCCACATTACTCAACGTGAAATTGGTAAACGAGATATTCCTCGCATACCCCAATCCCGCACCGCCGCCATTCGGCGGCGAGCCCGTCCGGCGCCCCGTCCACGTCTTGACGCGCCCCGCATAGGATGTGTCGTAGCAGTATGTGTCCACTGCAGTGATGTTCTGGATGACTTCGAATTCGCCTTCGTACTGACCTATGCTACCCATTGCGTACCCTAGCCCCTTTACAAATGTGTTGTTCGCCATGTAGATGTTCGTCGAGTTCTGTTTCATGCTGATGCTGTCATCGCCCGACTCGACCGTCCAGCGAAGAAACGTGATGTTGTTAGCGTAGATGGTATCCACGCCATCTGTATTCACGTTGCAGCCGGATTGGACAGCCGCGATGGTAGCCGCGCTGCAGCTATTGTTGACGTAGATGTCGGACAGCTCGACGTTCTCAGCGCGCGTCACGGTGGAAGTCCACATCTGCGATTTTATGAAGCGGAGACCGGAGATTAGACTGTTCGTCATAGAGTAGAAACAGATGGCGTGCGGGCGGCCATGCAGGTTCGATGTTGCATTGTTGTAGACGTACCACTCATCTCCATTTCCGAAGAGGGTGCCGTGGCCGTGGCCGAAGAACCGGACATTGTCGCCGCCGAGCAGCCAGGCGGCGGATTGGTTTTGGAAGCCGATGGGCAGCGAGTGGCTCAGCCAGTAGGCGATGTTTGAACTATTGGCAGGCCATTCTAGGGTGCCGAGGAGCTCGATGTCGACGTTCTGGAGACCGGTGGTGTTCATGGCTTGCTGAATGTAGTAGGTGGTGTTGTTGAAGAGGATGTGTCCGTCGCGTTTGCAGGACGCAAAGGCGGAGAGAATGGCGGCAGTGTCATCGCCGCTTGGATCTCCAGATTCGACCTCACATGTTTTCGTTCTTGCTGTACTGGTGCTGTAGTCATACATATAGGGAGGGCCACCTCCTCGGTCTGTTGCTTTCCATGGTGGCGGCTTCCACGTCCGGTCAATGATCCATGGGCTATCGCTCGCTATGCTAGCCGAACACGAAATGCTGAGAGCAGCGACGTAGAGTAGAGTCGGTTTCATCATGAACGACGTAGGATTTACGAGACGAACAGTAAGTGTAGAGTGTACGTCATGGAAATGGCTTGTATAAAAATTATCTGTACTCCCTACGCGTTCACTGATCCGCAACTTATCCCATCAATTGATGTTGCGAGGTGCATCGCAAAGCTACATGGAATCACTAGTATGGCGGACCTTAACTAGCGTTCAAAAAGCGCATATCATTGGATGAAAATGTTCTGGGATTATGGAGATCGACATGCAATTGTAACGTACCCCTCGTTCTCGGCAATATGGACTCCGATGTAATGTCTGTTTTGGCAACGATGACAGGAAACAGAATATGAGATCAATCAATAACCCCGCACATGTCGGCTATGCAAAGCGATAGTAATAGGTAATTGTTCCGCGCCCCACAAGACCAGGATCCACCACCGTTTACTCCCTACCATTGACTGAGATGAGAATCATCGTTCGAGTCGAGCAGGTAATCAAGCCCGGGACTCAAAAGTCCACCATCAGCGGCAACTTTTTCAATGACTTCTTGCAATTTGTAAAGATCCTCTTGATGCTCGCTCCAGATGGCACTACTGTTCTCCCACTGTCTGACGTTGTGTTGTCTCAGATGAGCTGATTCACCGCGGTGTGCGTAGTTGAGGTCGTCTATAGCGAAATACTTCAGAGTTTCGGACGCAAGTAGATGGTCGAACACGTTCGCCCAGGTTGAATCCAGAAGCTGAACGTAGTCAAGATGCAGCGCAAAGATGTTTGACGTCGTCTCGTCTGACGCACTAAGGAGCTTTCTGAGCGTTTTGCAGGGAACAATGCCACGCGAGATGTATATGTTCTGTAGGCCTCTGCCGCTAGGCCGCCAATTGAGCGTATCCAATGCCAGGTAGTGTGTCGCATCCAGGCCCAGCGACTCTAGATTATGACATCTACCAATTAACCTACATACGTCCGGCATGTATTCCTCGTTCGGGTATTCTTGTTGGAGATTCGACAGTGGAACATACTCGTCTCCGTCATAACCTTCCCAGTCATCGGCGTACATAAGGTAGCTACGGTCGCCGCCAGGACCAGATGCATCACAGTACTCGATGTACAAATGCCGCAATCGTGCGGTAGCATCGTCCGACATTGCTGCATTGAGAGCCGCGAAATCGTATGTGCAAGGTAGTGTTAGGCGCAAGTCCGTGAGGAACTGCAACCCACTGGGAGGCGATGAAAACAATGAGGAGAGGACACCTCGAAGCTGGTCCAGCGCAGCCATGTTGAATTGTGGCGCTGAATCTACCTGCGAGTCTCCACTGTAGTCGCTCTCCCACGTCTGGCCCATATATATAGACAAAGTCTCTATTCTTTCCATCTTCTTGATAGCAGGAGGAACCAATGCGAGGAACTTGTGCAAGCTTTGAATCTCCTCTTGGTTGGTCAAGGGCTCTCCCTGGGCGTCCATCCACTGCGAGACACCCTTTACAAGCCCCGACTCGACGTGCGATAACTCGATACGAACGTGCGTAAGCAGCGGCGCTAATGAATCCGATTGTAACAAGAAGTCACTGATCCGATCAATGGAACTCGGCGTTGTGACTCGGACCTCATAATCTCCGGGTTTTCTCATGTCAGAATTCTGGAACAGCCCTTTGTAGTCATACGCTCGCAGTTTCAAGCTCTCGTAATGGAACCACACGCGGCTCGCAGCGCGGTTGAAAGCCCTAGATACGAGGCGAAGCTGGAGAGTGTCCGTGAGGAGGTAGAAGCCAAAACCGCGTCCGACCCCTTTGAGATAGTCGAATTGGTGCATGTCGTAGTCGTTGTCTACGTGCTTTACGACGAAATTTTCGTGTTTTGTGTATGGTATGGGCAAGTATGAGAAAATCTGGGGGTGTCAGACAAAGCCAAAGACGAAGCAGACCGGTGACCAGACCTCATCGTATAACTCTGCAGGAAGCTTCTCGAAGCCCAAAGGTGATCGAGGAACCGGCGAATCCATAGACATGGTGAGTTCGATCGCTCTTCTCGCGTACCAACAATCGTGAGGAAAAGGAAAGACGGAAGGTAAGTATTTGTAGACCGCGGCGGTGTAGGCACCAATTAGGCGCCCAACCCGGTTCGGGACTAGTCTGCTAGTCATCACCTCAACTGTCGTTCTGGGTAGGCACCCGGGGCAACATTATAATTGATCCCGCAATATGAGTGTCACTATCTTTACGACACTCTCGCCAGGTCATCTTCTTGCAAATAATGGCTCGGTATAATGTGAGATTCGGAGTGTCAAGTGACGTTCCACGTGCATCAACAGCTGTCTTTTCTGGGCAATCGTCCAGACATGTTCTCGCTAGGCCAATGATCTTGTCCTTAGTCTTATCAGTTTACTTTGTATTGTTGAACTGCCTCTCAGACGCGTATCACCGATGGAGTACAGATACCGTAATTTTTCTCGATCAAGAGCTACCGCTAGACTTAGTATAGCACTAACCCTACGGGAAAGACTAAGCATCATGGCGGACTATCTGTCACCGTAGAGTTACTCTGGCTTACTCTTGTTCGCAGAGGTCTACGGAATCACAAAGGACCATTCGGTCCTTCCTTATCAGCTCCCCTACGCCACTATTCCCAATCAAGACTAGCTGAAATTTTGTTCAATACATGCCTCCGTCCCTGCTCTAATTCCATCAACTATTTCAACATATCCAAATGACTAGTTCTCCGGAAGAATGTCTTTTCGGGCGGACACTCATCCCAGGCCTTGCATCCGGAACCACGATTGTCTCCTCCACGCCATTGAGTTTCATGGGTGGCGTAGATCCCGATACCGGTACCATCATCGACCGGCATCATCCATTATGTGGCCAGCAACTCAGAGATCATATCCTAGCTATACCATGCGGTCGTGGGTCGTGCTCAGGAAGTGGGGTCATACTGGAGCTTCTGCTGAACAACAGATCGCCGCTTGGCCTCGTTTTCCGTGAACAAGAAGAGATCCTTACCCTAGGCGTATTGATCGCGAAGTTAATGTTCGGGAAGAGCATCCCAGTAGTAGTTGCTGATGCTGGAATCTTTGATCTTCTCGAGACTGGTGGGCGGGTTTCTATCTCGGAAGACCGAGTTCACATCGGAGTCACTGGGCCGCAAGTCACTCTGACTTCTATGCCGCACGCGGAAGTCACCATGTCAAGTACTGACAGGCGAATGCTAGCTGGCGAGCAAGGAGAAGGACCCCGCATTGCGATGGAAGCCATCCTACATTTCGCCAAGCTCCAAGGCGCTGCCTCGCTCATTCCCGTGTCGCGTGTGCATGTCGACGCCTGCTATTATTGCGGTCCTTCGACCTTACTCTTTGTGCAGCGTCTACGGGTCCTTAATGCAAGGTTTGCAGTTCCGACAACACTGAACGCTCTATCGGTTGACCAGCGAAGATGGAGAGAATTAGGTACGGATCCCGCCATCGGTGCAGCGGCCTCTGAAGTTGCGGAGTTATACATGGTTATGGGAGCTAAAACGAGCTTCACATGCGCGCCATATCTCCTGGAAGATAGACCTAGAGAGGGGGAACAGATCGGCTGGGCAGAGTCTAATGCCGTGGTATTTGCCAATAGTGTCCTCGGTGCGCGGACACAAAAGTATCCTGACTTCATGGATGTATTCATTGGCATCACGGGCGTAGCTCCAAATGCTGGAAGTCACCTGGACGAAGGCCGCAGGCCTGCATTCGAGATAAGACTCACATATGTACAAGATGCAGATGATTCTTTCTGGCCCGTACTCGGACACCGAATTGGTGAGATAGCTGGCTCACGTATTCCTTTCATCACTGGCTTGGAGCATGCGTCGCCTACGAGGTCTGATCTAAAAGCCTTTGGCGCTGCATTCGCGACCACGAGCTCTGCCTCTATGTTCCACCTGAGGGGTATCACGCCAGAAGCTTCTTCCGTCAGGATATCAGATGCCGCCCGACGTTTAGAGACGTTACATTTGGGATTCGACGATCTGTGCGACACTCATCGCCGATTGAACTCCGCGACCGATGAGTTCGTAGATTTGATCTCGCTCGGAAACCCTCATTTCTCCCTAGAAGAATTCGCAAAATTAAGCAAGCTCTGCCAAGGTCGAACGATGCACAGAAGTCTTCGCATGGTTGTCACTACCAGCCGGGATACGTCCGAGAAAGCGTCGTCCGCAGGATATATACAGCAGCTCTCCGGATTTGGCGCGGAAGTGATAACAGATACATGCTGGTGCATGATCACGGAGCCTATCATCCCAAAAGAAGCTAGGAATCTCATGACAAATTCGGCCAAGTATGCGCATTATGGACCCGGTATGGTTAAGAGAGGAGTGCATTTTGGGTCGCTTGCGGAGTGTGTTGAAGCCGTTTGTGCTGGACGTCATGTGTATCGAAAGCCGGTCTACACTGTAACTGGATGAACGCGCAGTCGTATAGCATGCATTAATCCTACAACGCTGAGCCACGCAAAGAGAATGCGCAGAGAGAATGCACAAAGAGATATCAACGATTCCTGCAAAAGTGCTACGAAACAAAGGGAGGTGCGTGAAAGCAGTCACTCCCGCGTGTTTCTTTGTCCATTTGGTAAACCCAGACCCTGCCGTGATGCAGTTTCGGCAACACTCTCCATTCACGACATGTACCGCACTAAGGTGCCGCCGCAGTAAGAGCAGGCATGCATACGCTGTTCGTCACCACCTACAAGCTCTCCCTCTCGCTCTTTTCCTTTGCAACCCTCGACATAGCCACATCGTCGACCTTGCGCATCTCCAAGGCCAGACCGCAACAGATCCGTGCATTGTCAACCCCACGCAAAGCCTTCAAGATACAGAGGCACCGCAACATCAGCTCTAAGACCGACAAGAAAGAACTGCATCGACGAAAATCTCGCACATCACTCAACATGTCCCTTACTACCTTGAGACACACGTTCAAGCTTCTGAGCCCAGAGCAAGAACGCACCGCCTTGGAAAAGATCGCAGAAATCATTGAGTGCTGGGACTGCGGCGAGACTATCGGTGGTTATATCGGATACATCGAAGAGGACCCAGACAACCCAAAGCAAGCGCTTCGGACGCTGAATGCAATCCTTCGCTGGGCCAGGAGCTCTCGAGGCCGGTTCGCGGAAGTGAGGGTACATCTACAGGCTATCGTAGATGAAGAGAATGAGGAGGTCAATTGGACCCCAGGAACCATAGCTGCGGCAGAGAGTGTGTGGGACAGTAGACAAACTCAATCACCACTGGAGCCACTCCAAGACTACGTCGACGAGGATGAGCAAGAGCAGCCCGCGCCCGAGACTCGTGAGGAGGTAGTCGCAACGGAGACGTATCCTCCGCAAGTACCGGGAGAAACGTATTCCGTGGCTGCCCTACCGCCTAGAAGCATGTCAAGGCGTCGCAGATTATTCCACCGACGGGACGAGTGCCAGCGACCGGGTTCACCTTCTTTCGTGACTTCGTGGATGCCTCACCTGATGTAGACCACGAGGACGACGACTCAAGTTCGAGCGACGATGTCAAGGGTGACGACTTGAGCGATAACGACGACGATCTCCCACTAGGCGTACTTGGTTCAAACCATGTTCAATTCCCTGATGTCGTAAAAGATGATCGCCAAGTATATCGAAATCGGGAACAATCTGTGAGCGCCGATGATCTCGATCACGCCTCTTCGGCTTATGCAAGGGGCGAATTCCAAGGCTTTCTCGGAGACGATGAGGAAGGACCAATAGGAGAGGATGGTCTCAATCGTAGCCGCACTCTCCCAGAGGATGAAGAGGGAGCAGAGTATGAGGGTTCAATTCCTGACACGGACCCGAATAACCTTGCCCAAGATGATCAGGGGCTCGATCCAGATGTGCCAGGTAAGTATACAACCACTCCAGAGCCTTCTAGTCTGCTCCTGTCCGGATTTGCTAACATGTTGCAAGCGAATGATCGTCTGACGCCTCCAAACTCACCACCTCGGCTTCATTTCCCTCCGCCCTTTCCCCACTCTTCTTCAAATCAAGTTGCTCCGGGGAACACGAGTTCCTTACAGCCCCGGACATCCGCACGATCGACACAGCCTACGCATCGTTCAGGAACCCGGGCATTTCCACCACCATTCCCACCGCCTCTTGACGCAGCCGCGGGACCGCGTTCGGCTCTTGGCCAGGATCTTGAGCAGTTCGACGATTTCGGCCTGTCTGCGTATGATCCAGTCCGACGTAGAACCTATGAGAATGAAGGCAACTGGCGGAGGAGGCCGCCTGTCGATGGTAACCTTGAGCAGCTGCTCGACGACACTAGTATCCATCGAGCACATCAAACCGATGCTGGTATGACAGGTAAGTCAAGAGCTTTTGTAACCCAATTTATACTCATCTGTTCCAAGCTAATGTTCTGCCAGGTTTCTTTGGTGACCGTAGACTCGGTACCAGCTTCGGAGGCGTCGCAGATTCCGACGAAGTCAACACCGCCCTCGCATCCATGCAAGCTCAGATGCGCGGATCGACCCCACAACGCCGCCGCCGCCAAGCAGCGCATATCTTCGGTCATTCTGACTCAGTAGCCAGTGAGGATGAGAACCTGCGCGTTCGGGGACAACGCAGCACCTCGCCAGAGCCGCCATCGAACCGAGGAGCCGGCATTCAGCAAGGCATGATACCATACCAGCAACAAGAGGCTTATCCAGAGACCGGCGAGAACCAGCAGGACGCGTCACTGTACTTCACACCATCTCAGGTCCCGCTTCCGCGTTCGAGATCCCAATCTCGATCCCGGATAGAATCTCAGCCACGCTCGCAACCACCCAGCTTCTCCTTCAACCTTCCACCAATTCAGCCACCTCACCCACGTGACTACCCACGTTCAAAACCACAGCCTATACAGCCACGCTTCATACCCGAAGTTCCCAACAGCTTTTCGCGCCGGCACGCTCCTCCACCACCTCATGGTCCTCAGCCATCTGGTAGTCCTCCGGTATCTCATGGTCCTCAACCATCCGGTAGTCCTCCACCACGCACTCCTCGCCCAGTCCCACCGCGCCCAATCCCGCAACACTGGCGCGACACAACGTGAGAGACCTACGACGACGAGGCATACCGGAACGCCTTCCGACCAGCAGATCCTGGGGGTGATCGGCACCGACGACAGCGGGAGCGGGCGCGCGCACGACGCAATCTCGAGCTGGAGATAGAGGCCACAGAGCTGCGGGCCAGCGGGGCGAATATGCGAGGCGAGGGATCGCATAGTAAGGCCGCGTATGCAGAGAAGCGGGCTGAGGCGCTGGATCTGAAGCGCAAGAGGAATGCGATGGAGTTTGAGGATGAGGATGATATGAGTGGATGCTGAAGAAGGAGACGGTAGACGGGGGATACTTGGCGAGCGGGTTGGAGACGCACTACACCTTCAGAGGTAGTCTGACGTCGATGTCCGAAGTCTGGGGCGTGCCTTATCTGTACTCTCCAGCATTATAACTTTAGTAGCTTTGTCTTCAAAGTCTACTATGTCTCCATCCACTATTGTACGAAGATAATAAATGAAGCTTGCGTAATTGTTTGCTGTCGTTATTCCCCATTACAGACCAGGAAATGATGAGGGTGTTATATCGGCAGGTCGCCTATGTCATGCTTGTCTGACATCAGATTGCGGACATCGCCGTCTCCAAATATTGTATTACGCTCTCCCATGAACGTGTAGTCGACCCGGCCGGGAGGCAAGGAGGGAAAACAGATTCGATACCAGAACCCCGAGTCGATGATTGTGTACGGGAGCTGATGATATCAAATTTTGTGATGAACCGTTTCCTTCTCGGCACGAATGACGGTAACCTCGCCACCTGGTAACGAGACTGACGTGAATCCGCAGGGTACAAACCATTTTGCCCCCGCTTTGGCTGCTGCATCCACAAGCTTCAGCTGATCTAGCTGTGCCGTAGCCGCGACAGCACTGATCACGATGTCGAATCCGACGAGGAGGTCTGCTATGGCTTCGACACTTTGACTGATCAAGTCTTCAGCGACTATCTGGACATTCTGAGATCTCAGGGCCATCGTGGAGGGCTTCTGCAACAATTGTGGTCCAACGAGAGCAGCGACAGTCTGATCTATGTCGGGGCAGTATCGCATTTTGTCAGTGGACTAATGCTTACGAAGCTCCCATCTTCTATCAGTCCATCAACGATATCACCTCCAGTTTCGCCTGTCGCATCATGTACCAAGACGTTTTGTGTCATGTTGCACTGCTGTTGATTTCGTCCCACAATTCAGTTGAATTGGAGCATAGCGAGTCTATATACCAAGTAGTTCAAGGGAACCGACTCGTGACGAGTCACACAACTATAAGCAACGTAACTACATAGGCAGCATCTTCTGAGCTAATGAGTCCGTCCGAATGAGAATTCCGGGTCTGCCGGTTGTTGGTCAAGTCGTCCGAGGCTCACTTCGGTCTAGAGCTTAGTCAGCCGCCCCACTGAGATATCCCAGTCGTATTCGGCCGAATGTGCCCAGGTACCTACAACATCTTCCAAGGTTGTTCACCTCCAACATCCCAAAGGTCCAATGCAATCTGCCCCGTGTCTTTCTGCGATCTATTTCCATCTCGTCCGAGACCCTCGCGTCCTTGTCTGTCAACCACGGCTCACAACAAATGGATTACACGACAATGAATGCTCGTTCGGACGAAAACGCTGCGAAACGGAGGAAGGTCCGAAAAGGTACCCACAGCTGCCAAGAGTGTAGACGAAGAAAAGTCAAGTGTACTTTCGATTCCTCGGAGCATGACATCTGTGTCATATGCCGTCAGCGAGGTACAGCTTGTGTCAGTCAAGAACTTCCATCCGGACAGGAAATGGCAAGAGAAAATGTGGGAAATATGAAACAAGACGCTTTCGGTATTGCTCGAGTGGTTGACCGGAATGTTGTCAACACTGAAGATCAAACAAGACCACTGATGCCTGCTGTGAGTCCTGCAACAGCAACCTGTGTGTCGATGTGCCCAACGCCGGCATCAACTTTGCACGGCAGCTTCTCGGTTGGTTGCCGAACTCCACTCTCATATCGATTACTAACCTAGATGTACAATAGGATGTCGTACCTGAGCCTCCATCATCCCCAGCAACCAGGGGCGCTTCTAGGACAGAGCCGACCGCATCCTCCGACATTATCGAAGCTCTCGTTCATGCGCTTCCTGCCCAAAGAGACGTCGAGATTCTGCTAGCACGAATAGCTAGAACTCCTAAATTTAGCTACCAGCACAGTCCATGTTCTGTCGACTCAGCGTTGAAAGGAATTCCCACAGATCGAACACCATTCTCCAGCCTCATATATCCGGAGTCCCACCCGGTCCTGTTAGGAAGAAAAATGTTACTTTTTGCATCGTCATTACAGCTCATTCCTCCAAAGGAAATAATAGCTGGCCTAACAAAACATCATCATGTCATCATGGAGACTATCGCAGAGTCCGCAATCAGGATGGTTACTACAAATGACCTGCTATCGGGGGCTCTAGAGATGGTTGATAATATCATCATCGAAGGCCTCTATCATATAGACGGAGGCAACATCCGAAGGGCCTGGATCGCAATGCGCCGTGCTGTTGTAGTAGCACAACTACAGGGCCTCGATCGACAAGGTCAGTATCGCTTCAAAAGAATCAAGAACCAGATCGATCTAGATCCCGCCAACATGTGGGTCTGTATCGTTTCCATGGAGCGTGTCTTGTCTCTGCTTCTGGGATTGCCCACGAGTACTTCTGGAATCCACCTTGCTACCCAGGAAGGTACAGGTATTCCAGTAAAAGAAGATAGTCTCCCAGTCCTCATCATGGACGTTACTGCCAAAATTATCGAACGAAACCGGATCAACGTGTCAGCTGAAGCCCTTCACATGACCCGAATAATAGACCAAGAGCTTGTCAAGATAAGCGATCAACTACCGTCCTCTTTTTGGCGGCCATTAATGCTTTTGGGGCTCGACTCGGATTCTGAAGAGGCGTCTCGAGAGATTCGCAGAGCTTGGGACCACATGTGCTATTACATGACAGTGAGCCAGCTCCATCTGCCCTACATGCTATACCCGGATCATGTCTCCCAAATGCTCTACTCTAAGATGACATGCGTCAATGCTAGCCGCGAGATCTTGACGCGGCAAGCCGCCATCCGTATGTTCAACGCCGTAGCTGCGTTTTGCCGGATGGGCGACTTCATGGCATTGGTTGCGGGCTTGACATTGATGTTGGCACATATCGTGAGCCACTGTCAAAAAGATATGGACAATATGTTCCTACACCAACGATCGAGCGATAGGGCGATTGTTGCACGAGCGCTTGAGTGCATGACGTTCATGTCAAAGATGCACGATGACGTTCTGTCTGCGAAATGTGCCACTCTATTGGAAGAGTTGCTTGTCATCGAGGCGGACGCTGCACAGGGACACCGTTACGGCGTGCATAAGCTGAAGTGGGCCGAGGAAAACCAAGAAAATGACTACAACGTGCTGATCATCAAGGTACCGTATCTCGGGGGTATCAGGATTGCTCGAGAAGACATGACGTCTACAGCGCCTTTTGCGAAGAACCAGACCCAAAAATTACGTGAAGGCGTCACTGTTGGTGGTATTGGATCCATTCATCTTGACGGAAGAGTATCAGACGATCGTACTCGAATTGATGCATCGGACGTTACAGAGACTCAGGCCGCATCCATACGCGCAACGGGTTCACCAATAAGTGAACATACTCAATACGTCCAGCAGATAATGGGAAGCGAGCCTTTTGCAGGACATGATCAAATGCTTCCTGACGCTGCCGCAGATCTGGATGACTGGGTATTTCAGGGACTCGATACAGCTTTCTTCGATGTCCTGATGCGCGGAGGGGGCGACCAACAGCCCCATGATTCTAGTACAGAAACCTGGGATCTCAGTACATTTACCTAAGTCACTATTGAGTTGTTAGATGTAGTATTCCCCCCATGCCGATATATCATACTCATCCGAGATCGCAATGTGGAGAGGACGACTGTAGCATACGTACCGCTATGGGCCTGCCAAAGTCATTCGACTCATTCTGTTCACATCAGTATTGTTCAACGAAGGATCAGGCAAGAAATGTAAGCAAGTGCGACAAGCTTCAACTCGGACGAAGGTGCCAAGCTTGACTTCGGACGACCGAGATGCGGACAGAGTCAAGCCTCAGCTCGGACGAGTGTACCCAGCAGTGCACAGAACAGAGCTCCCAGCTGTCTGCTGCGACTCTTTCTCGGACGGCTCCGGACGAAGGTGGTTTCGGAAAGCGTGGACAGCTTCTTCGGACCGGCCAATGCTATCCCTTCTGAAGTCACAAAAAGCCTCTTTCGGAGATGGAATCTCGTGTCTCAATCATAAATTCGTCCGTTTCCAGCGGGTCAGAAAGTAGTATCGCCCTCCTATTCAATTGCTTACTGACTTCCATCTCCGTTTATAAGACGTAAGGTCAGCCAGACATAAATTCGCAACTTCCCACGTCGCTAGGAGAACCGCCAATCCAACCCACTGTCCCTCCCAGTAACATCCTCACAGGATGGCAGAAACTTCATCGACGGACGCGACTGCGGACGCAAAATCCGAGGCCACGGTTTCGGCAGAGCAGTATCCCGAGGGTGCGCGTCTGGTCGCCATAGTCGTCTCACTTATGCTTGGGATGTTTTTAGTCGCGCTGGATAATGTGAGTCACACCAGACATCTGAGGTGTAGACTGCAGGGTCTGTAGCGCTGAACAATAACATGTTGGTAGACGATTCTTTCGACGGCTATCCCCAAAATCACAGATGACTTCCACGACCTGAACAAGGTCTCGTGGTACGGAGCAGCGTATTTTATGACGTTCGGAGGTGGTTAGTTTGACTTGTCCTTCCCCCATGGAGCACACGCTGAACATTCCGTAGAGCATCACAATCCTAAGTATCAACAGCCCAACCACTATTCGCGCTTTGTCTCCGAGGCCAGGATACTACATAAACATTCGTAGCTAAGCAACCCCAGGCTTCCAGTCAACATGGGGGAAAGTCTACAAATACTTCCCCATAAAACTCTGGTTCCTGCTCACCATCTTCCTCTTCGAGATCGGCAGTCTGATCTGCGGTGTGGCTCCGGGGCCCACCACGCTGATAGTCGGGCGGGCGATTGCCGGGCTAGGCGGCTCTGGTGTTGGTGTTGGTGTGTTCACGATTCTGGGGTTTGTTGCATCGCCCGAGAAGCGTCCACAGCTATTAGGCTTCGTGGGAGCGACGTATGGTGTTGCGGCCGTGCTAGGCCCGCTTGTCGGCGGCGCGTTTACGGATAGAGTGACATGGCGCTGGGTACGTTTGAAAGACATGTGAAGAGTTGATAGAGACTGACAGCTGTGCAGTGCTTCTACATCAACCTGCCCGTTGGCGGAGTGGCTGCAGCGATCATCTTCATCTTCTTTCAGACCCCAGATAACGCGAAGCCTGTGGAAGTCGGGTTGAAAGAGAAGATACTGCAGATGGATTTCATGGGTGCGGTTTTGATGATGGGCTTGATCATATCGTACATCCTGGCTTTGCAGTATGGTGGCCAAACACATGCATGGAGCAGCAGCGTTGTCATCGGCCTGCTTGTCGGATTCGTCGCCATTCTCTGCGTCTTTATAGCGTGGGAGATTTACCAAAAGGAGCGTGCGATGATCGTAGCACGATTGGTAAGTCTCTACTCTCTCTACCTCTGACTTTCCAGCGTACTGACGACGCTGGTCGCGGCAGTTTCTGAAACGCTACGTATGGACCGGTTGCGTCTACATGTTCTTCTTCGGCGGCGCATACTTCACCCTGCTCTACTACCTCCCCATATATTTCCAGAGCATCTTCAACAACAGCCCAATCGGATCCGGGGTGAAAATGCTCGCCCTCATCATACCATTAACAATTGCCGCCATTCTGCAAGGCTTTGTGCTCCTCAAAATCGGAATCGTGCCCGTGATCTGGGTCGTTGGCGGCGCGTTGGGCACGATTGGCTGCGGTCTGTTCTACACCATGGACGCTGGCACCTCGACGGGCAAGTGGATTGGGTACCAGATAATCGTTGGGTTTACGAGTGGCATGACGTTCCAGACCGCGCTGTCGAATGGCCAGATCCATGCTCCCCCGGAGGATATGTCGCAGGTTTCTGCTATCATCAACTGTGAGTCTTCGCACTCAACTACGAGTATCTCGTGCGCAAACCCCCAACTAACCCCCCTTCCCACTCCAGGTTTCGTAACAATCGGCGGTTCCTTCTTCGTCTCCGCCGCGCAATCCGCCTTCAACAACCAACTCCTGCTTACCCTCTCCGCACGCCTGCCCTCCGTCGATCCCGCCCTCCTGCTCTCCACCGGCGCGACGCAGATCCGGCAAGCCTTCACGCCCGAGCAAGTACCCATAGTCATTGACACCTACATGGTTGCTCTGAAAGCCGTGTTTGCGGTGACGATCGCTGCGTTTGGCGTCGCTACGATCGCGGGGTTCTTTGGCAGTTGGGAGAAGCTGGATGAGCAGGATTTGAAGAAGGCGGGCGGTGGTGCGGCGTAGGTATCAGGATGTTGGGATGGCGGGGAGGGGTGTGGGTGGAGGGCCTTGGGACGGGAGATGTGAAAGCGATGGGCTAGTGTGTGGGAGGGATAGAGGGTAGTATCATTAGTATTCCTGACACTGAGATTGACTTAGTTTTTACCACAGGGGTGTCAACTATCCACAGCCTGCACGAACCAGGATTACAGCAAAATGCTCCAACAAGCTCTACTTTGCTGACCTAGAAGTGCTTTAAAATCTATCAGTCTCTAGACGCCTTGTTGTTGGACTGGAATACTGCTTGCCAGCTCTGTGGTAGTTTTAGTGTATAGGTAAAAAGGATATTATGCTGTTACTCTCCAGACGACGCATACACGACGAACATCTGATCGAACACGCCCCCACTAGTCGTGTTCCACACCCCCGTCTCTGTGTTCAGCGTTGCGTTGGTCTGCTTGGTAGTTCCCGTCTGCAGTGCACCGGACTCGACTGTTCCACCAGCTACAGTGCGCTCTAGATGGTTCGCGCCCGCTTTAACGGTAAAGTTTGCGAGGGAGATCTCGAGCGGATTGCGGTAGGATACTGTGGGGCAGCCTAAGTGAATTGTTAGTATGATGAACAGCGCTTACCTGGAAAAGGGAAGGGCGCTGGGGAAAGGTAGAAGAGAAGAAGAGTAGAGCGAGGGAAGGGCGTGACAAAGGAAAGATGAAGACAAACCAAAGTAGTTCGCGTCGATCTTGTCGCTGCTGATCTGCAGTTCGTAATAACCCCTATAGTAGCCCTCGTTCCATTGCAATTCAGCGTTGTCTCGAACCAAGCCGACTGACTTGCTAGTCGCATTCGCTATTGTGCCACCAAACCCTGTCGAGCTCACCGCTGTACCTGCAAACTCGACACCGACAGAGCCCTCGCCAGTGCTCGGGTCGTAGGGTTTCTCGTCCAACCATACAAGATCCGAGACCCAGTTGGCGTGGGAGTCGCCGGAGAGGAAAATGGTGTTGGAGATGCTGTTCGTGTAAAGATGCGAGAGCGTCCGGTTGCGGTTTGCCGTGTAGCCCTTGCTCACCATTAGATTGAATTCGTTCGCTGACTGGTGCTCGAGGTTTTTTGGGCTGGCTGGAAACTCACATCCCACTGATCTGCATTCAGCCACTCGCCATCCGCGTCTCTGGCGGTGTTGTTAATCCTGCTGAATACGATTTGGTTTCCGATAACCCTCCAGGTTGCGCCACGGTCGCTGCTCTTGCTCAGTTGGTTGTAGAACCAGTTTTCTTGATGGCTCCCCATCAATGAGCGTCCAGCATCGTCTATGAGTTCAGCAACATAGTCATCGTTCCAGCCTAGAGTTGTGATTGAGCGATCGTAGTTCCGGGTGTCGAGCATAATGAGGTCCAAGAGTTTGCCCAAGGAGAAGGTGCGCCAGATACGCAGATTGTCGTCCATGTCTACCTGGCGGATACTGAGGACGTTAGCGATGTGATCCTGGTTAACAATGGAAAGGAGTGAAATTTGACATGAAGGTGAGGCTGTAGGAAAAGAGGGGAGATGTACGGCATCCATTCAAAGTAGGCTCGGACAGCGTTCATCTTACGCTGATCGACACTGACACCACCATCTTCCACGAATGATTCCTCGGTGTTGTTGAGGTTTGATGAACCATCGCGGTATCCGTTATTGGAGACTTCGTGGTCATCCCAAACTGGAATCCAAGGGAACTTCTGGTGGGAGAGTAGGAGATCGGAGTCGGTCCGGTCTTGAGGGTACAGTTGTTAGATGAAGATATCTTTCTCCATAGAATACGGAAAGTGCTTACATTGTCCGATTCGAGTGCGGTAGTCTAGTGATGAGTTAGTTCTTTTACGGCGAGGATATGTAATCTGTGATAACTGACCATAAAGCGTGAATATCTCGTCGCTGGGGTTGGTAGCCCTGGGGTCTTTGCCTAGTGTCCCTTTGCCTGTTTCATAGATGTAATCGCCGAGGTGAAGCTGGCGTCGATCAGCCTGGTTAATGTCAATGCAAGAGAAACGAGCTTTACACATACAACGTAGTCGACCTTGTCCTTTCTAGCAGCGTTCCCGTATGCGTTGAAGTAGCCGTTGGCTATAGTACATTAGAATGTTGACAAAGTACATGTAAGGTGAGTCGGTTTATAACGGGACGTACGGTAGTTGCTGCATGAATACACCGCAAGTCCAATATTGGAAACATCATCATCTGCACCTGGGCTCGTCTTTGTGCGTCCAACAGGACTCTTATTGCTCGAACCACATACAGTGAATTGGTAGTAGTACGTTGTGAAGGGCTGCAAATTCTTGGCTTCGACCTGCGAGCTGTTAGACGGCCGCAGAGACTCATGATGAGGGGTAATACTTTGACTGTGTAATCAATGTCGGATGTTGTGTACGCGGTCCCATTGTCCAGCACTGTCGAAAAGTCTTGATCGGACCCGATCTGGTACTCAACGCAGATTGGGCTCGCCGAAGCCTTGATATACTCCTCAGTATCGTGGTTGTACAATGGTACATTGCCTTCCACGGTCACGTTCGACGCGTCGTTCTCCAGAGTTGGCGAGATGCGAGTCCAAAGTACGACCGAATTTGGAAATGGATCGCCACTGGCTACGCCATGCGTAAAATTCAACTGGTCTGCATCTGCGCGAGGTTGAAGGGATCGTTTAACGACTTTCGGCACATCAATTCCAAGCGATGGGTGTCTGCGTGAAGGCGAATTGTAATTGAGGTTGCCGCCAAAGCTTGCAGTGACTACTGCAGTCAGAGCTGTCACCGTGAACAGTGAGACCAGCATTTTCGGATAAAGTATCGATCAGCTCCAGGAAGAGGTCCAGAACTAGATGCAATATCCATCTCATTTATACTCTGCAGTTCGGGACAGGTCCTCCCTGCGGTTTTTCTCACTGCATCATTGCGGGGTGAGTCTCCTGGGAATTGCGAATGTACTCGTACAGCGCAGTCCAAACGCCCAATGAGCTGCATGGTGTTTGGAACATGCCATAGAAGTGTCTGCCGTCACGCTTGGCGCAATATGTACCCGTGGTGCTGGAGCGGACTCGGATTGGTCATTGGGTTGGAGGCGGGAAGAAGCGTTAGACCCGGCCGGTCGATTGTATGCAGCTGTTCCTGGGCATGCATACACAGTTTCCAGGTTATGAGAAACGAGGAACAAAAGCGAATTTGCCAAGTATAACCTCTTTTCGCGATATATCTCAGGAAAGAAACTAAAGGAAGGGACAGGTAATGACGAGAAATTCTAACGAGGAATTCTGAGGGTGGTAAGGGATCGAGTAGGGCTTGAAGGGAGGAGAAGAACCCTTAGCATCAGATAAGTAACTTCTTCTCGGGTACACTAAACACTGAGTTCCCACGCCTTTTCAGTCCTTCTTCAGAAGATCTGCCGATATCGCGTGCACTTGGCTCTTTGGGACTGTATGCCGTAGCGATGGTGGCCAACGCACGTCGAGATGCTCTTATGGCTTAGGCCGGTAAAATTGGTAGCCGTGAGGGTCTGCCCTTCGTTTCACTGTCGTAAGTATTTGTGATGTGTATGAGGAGTCAATGAGGAGCACGAGGAGGTATTTGGAGGTCTGGTGAAGCATGACGTCGACGTGATGGTCCGTACTCAAGTTCGGAGAAGCGTGACCAATGCATTCCTCTCTACCTCTCTCAGTTCTTGCTCAAGGGGCATGAACAAACCCTTGGAGTATGCCTCGTTCATACCCGGTTCCCTATCCTAATCTTTTCATAGCTGCTATAGAACATATAAGGCCCTGCGGGTTCCCGGCATTGCAATCTTCTTGAGCGTACATGCTCCAAGTACGAGTAGCTACCAACACTTTGACGACAGAGGAATGTAGGAGAGAACAAGACGATAGCACGCAATCGCGCGAAGAAAAGCCTCCCACGTCTCATTGGTCAATGACAGCTGCCCCTCGTTCCTCTTTCGCTCGGAAACCCAGTGCCCCGCTTCCGAAGAGTAAATAAATTGAAGCTTACGCGACTTCTCTCCAACAACACTGAAAAGTGAATGCTTCGGCCTTACGCCCTATTTCCACTTCTCCACAGACCTCCACTCCCAACTGTCCGCTTCATAAGCATCCCATACCGCAGAATGGCAGGTGTGCCCACAACCTACGACGGTAAGCCCATTCCGACCTCAAAACACAAACACTCATACTGATATACCTCGCAGCGCCCGTCCACATCGCCGTAATAGGCGGCACAGGCATCCAATCGCTCCCCGGCTTCTCCCTTGCCGCGACCCTCAACATCGACACACCATGGGGCGCGCCTTCCTCCCCGATATCCATCCTGCACCACCCATCGCCAACCACCGGCAAACCAACCCCAATAGCCTTCCTCTCACGGCACGGCCTGCACCATGAGCTCGCGCCGCATGAAGTGAAGAACCAAGCCAACATCGCCGCGCTACGGCACATCGGCGTGCGCACGATAATCGCCTTCAGCGCGGTCGGCAGTCTACAAGAGGAGATCAAGCCACGCGACTTCGTGATACCAGACCAGATAATCGACCGAACCAAAGGTATACGCCCATTTACGTATTTCGAGGGCGGCATGGTAGGCCACGTGGGCTTCGGCGACCCGTTCGACGTGGCGCTGGCCGCGATCGTGCGGCAATGCGGGCGGGCGCTCGAGGGCGAGGGCGTGCGGCTGCACGACACGGGCACGCTGATATGCATGGAGGGCCCGCAGTTCTCGACGCGCGCCGAGTCGCAGCTGTACCGGGCGTGGGGCGGCAGCGTGATCAACATGTCGGCGCTGCCGGAGGCGAAGCTGGCGAGGGAGGCGGAGATGGCGTACCAGATGATCTGCATGGCGACGGACTACGATTGCTGGCGGGGCGAGGTGGGCGAGGATGTCAATGTGGAGATGGTCATGGGGCATATGAAGGCGAATGCGGAGAATGCGAAGAGGTTTGTGGGCGCGGTATTGGATGAGCTGAGTAAGGAGGAACATGGCGATCAGGTGCTGGCGAGGCATTTGGCAGGCCAGATGAAGTTTGCTGGGGGCATGACGCATAAGGAGGGGAGGGGGAAGGAGGTCGAGGGGAAGCTGAAGTGGCTGTATCCTGGGTATTTTGATTGATTGATGGGTGAGGTAGACGAGAGGATTGTTGAATCGAGGTATAGAATATAGATTTTAAATAGCGCATGCTGTAGAAACGGCGAAGCTTGAATTTGGGACAATGTGGTGAGTTGCTTCAAAGTAGCATGTACCAATGCACGGAGCTTGTTTCCCACTCTATAACATCGAGTATTACACACGACAAGGCCACAGCAGATGCGAGCCCATAGGCCACTATTACCTACTGCATGTCTCATATTTCAATCGTCCTAAGCACAATCCGTCACCATGGAGTGAAGAAATATCGCATGATGCATCCACTTCAAAGCCACGCTTACCTCTCGTTCACCATCTTTCCATTGTTACGACATTCTGTTCCCAAGTCGCCTTAACGCCTACCTCTGCATCGTGGTTCTGAAAGCTGTAGTCATTATCATACTGAGCCGTAGTATATCTTAACCTCAATCTTATCTTCATCTCTCCATCTCTTCTGACTTCTAACTTCCAAGTCTCTATTGCTCGGTCGTCTTCAGCATACAGAGACCCAGCCGCTATATGCGTACTACCTGGTGCACGTCTACACGGAACACGCCTAGTACAGCACAGCGCGCACTCCTGTAAACCAACGCACAGGTAGGGTTTTGGACCGAGATGCAAATGTGGGATACGACTCCATGCAGAACCCTGTCCTTTGTGAACGAGACGGCTTATAGATGGAATACACGTTCATATGCGAGTTTGTAGACCGCGCATCTGACGTGCATGTGTCCACTCTGAACCACTCACCTGCACAGGACAGGAAAACGGCGAAATGTCCGGCCCGCCACCTGAGCTAGCTAGCTAGCTAGCTATTTTCGAATCTCGTATGTTTTTGAGTTGGGGTGGGCTTGTGTGGGATGGTTTGGGATTGGTGGGACATGGTGGGCGCTGGGAAGTGGGAAGCTTGATGAGGGCAATGGGTGGGGACTGGGATAGGGAAAAATCGGGTTTTGCGAAAGAGGATGGGGATTTGATGTTGCGGTCGCGATCTCGATTTATGGGTAGGGTGGTTGTGGAATGTGCTGCGCTAATCTAGTCGTGTGGGTAGCATCAATTGACGAATGGAGTTGTAGAATTAAATAGAGTGTCTGGAACAGGCTGATCGAAAGATAGACGCGTTGAGGGCATGAGGTGTGAGGAAATTTTCAGCGTGGACGTGAGTGTTTCAGAACGTGTGGTGTGGTGTGGAGATGCATTGCTGGACGATGGATTTGGTAGAAGAGTCTCGTCTTGTGCAACTTGGTGATGCTGATCTTGGGTTTACTATGATGCACAAGTTACCTAGGTTGTCTGCGCCCAGTTTACTATCGAGGAATCTTTGCGTAGATCATTGGTCTCATCGTCAAAAGGACGTTGCAGTCTGATCAAGTCAAGGGATCGATAGTACATCTACCACATACCTGGTACGGGGATACGAGACAATGAAAGCATACATACGTAGCACGATCGCCAGCTAGTCTTTGGAGATCTGGTGATCCTGACGAGATTCTGCAGTAGGTGGATTGGAGGAGACGTAGTTTTTTCCTTATCTGTACCGCGTCGGACGAACAAAAAGCCTAAAATGCTAGCACATATATGCGCGGAACCTCGATCGTTGAGATCAGGCGGGCTCGTGAAGTAGAAATCGGAGTTCATGTAATTGTCGAGGTTCCTATATGTTAATTGAGTCGCGAAGGAAAGCGCAGCAATTTTCTGGAGCAATCAATTCATCTTTTGTGTCTCAAGATCGAAAATCGCCGTTCAGCACCCCCGACATTCTTTCATTGACATTCAGGAACAATCGAATCGAGTAAGCTCGCATGTCAACACTGATATGGCCTTCCACGCTAACCGAGCTCTTGGTCCAAGCCCAGGTTGGGTCGTATTTGACAAGAACGGTATATGAATCCTGCGTGTCAGCCTCATTATATCCATTGCAGCTGGCAACAGTCTTCAGATAAGCTGCCTTCAAGGCATGACATTGCACTGGAAATCTTGCTGAACCTGAATCGAGTCCATCGAGGTCTATAGACTCACGCACAAAGGAAACAAAGCACTGCTACTGCGGAAACCCCCGAACACTCTCGTCTCGGCTATCTGCAAAGATCTCCAGATAGGAATCGTCCGTGTGGAAGCCGTCGCCTACAACTGGGCGTATAAGAGGACCCTGAGAGAGCGCCGCACGCCACGGTCACGATAGCGCGCAGAGTTCTAGATGCTGAGGTTCGAAGATAGCGTTCACTACCGTGTTATTAGCTGCTTGTGGGGGATGTGACGCCTGACATCGGCGGTCCCGGAAGCAGCTTCTTATCTGCAACCAGCAAAGCGCGCCCATGGTTGTTCGCACGGCTAGCAGACTTTGAGCGTAGCGCGTACCCCGCTCCTGCCTCTCTTCGTCATAATTCACGTGGGGAGCCATCATGCGAAAAACCCATGCATGGACCACCAATTGCTTATCTCTGGCGCGAAAACATTAACGCAGCGATTTGTTTCTTTTTTGCTTATCTGGGCGTGCCTTGCAGGTCATATAACCAGGGCTCGACGGTCAATCATGCTCCCTTGTCTGCCCTTGTCTCTGACGTCCCATCCGCTTTGAGCGAGATTCTTGTCGCGTGCTACCTCAACCACCATGGCCTCAGACGAGAAGAAGGGATTTTATGATGGCGATACCGGCTCGCCAACCGGTGCGGAGCCTGTCGCAACTGGTCACGTGTCACGCAGGAGAGGCCTGCCCGGCTTCAGTTGGGAGGTCCGTCAAGAGGAGAGCAGCTTTGCGGCGACCAAGAATGCATCCAATGCCGATTTCGACCCCATTCCCCCTTCAAAGCGCACATGGACGACAGGTGCATATGTTGCCTACTGGATGGCCGACGCCTGGGCTGTGTCGAACTGGGAAGTTGGTGAGTCTCTATCAACGAGCGTCACATGCGAAAATTGCGAAAGCGAAGGTGCTGAGAACATGTAGCTTCTTCTATGATTGCTGTTGGCCTCGACTGGAAAATGGCCATTGGAGCCTGTGTGCTGGGTAACACCATCATGGGTCTGGTCATTACTATCAACGGCAGAATTGGTGCTATTGTGGGTTCTATCCGTTCTCAAGACACTAGACAAAGCTTACTCGACGTAGCTTCACACTCCTTTCCCCGTGCTTGCACGCATGCCGTTCGGCTACTACTTCAGTTACTTTGTCGTTGTATCCCGTTGCGTCCTCGCCATTGTGTGGCTTGGGTAAGTGTTGACTTACGAATCTTGCAAGACGACAGGAGGCTTATCTACGCAGTGTACAAACGACTACCGGTGGCCAATGCATGTCTGTTCTGCTCACAGCCATCTGGCCGAGCTTCAAGAACATCCCCAACCATATCCCAGATGGCCAGGGTATCACTACTTCAGGAATGATTGGGTTTTTACTCTACTTTCTGCTTCAGATCCCCTTCTTGTGCATTCCTTATACAAAGGTAAAGCAACACTCAGCCGGGAAGCCTGCGCGTTGCTAACATATCCAAGGTCCAATATTTCTTCGCCTTCAAGAGCGTCATTGCACCGATCATCTTTTTGGCTGTCTTCGGTGACACTCTGCACAAAGCTGGTGGCACTCTCAGCAAGAGCACAGTCATTACTGATGGTGTCAAGGTGCATGGATCTGTCCTTGCTTGGGCCTTCTTTGGCAGTAAGTGATGCTGTTCACTCATACGACTCTATACTCTAACACTTTCCTAGACCTCAACGGAGTCTTGGGCAATTATGCTACCCTAGGCCTGAACATTGCCGACTTTTCGAGATACGCGCAGAAGCCCAGCGCACAAAACATTCAAGCCATCGTCATCCCCATTATCTTCACCATCGTTGGTCTGCTCGGCATCTTTACCGCCGCAGCCGCTCAGACGGCTTATGGACAAGTCATGTGGAACCCGATCGAGATCATCGAATTGTGGATGGAATCTGGATCTCATGGTGGACGCGCCGCTGCTGCCTTTGGCGCCATCGGCCTGATCATCGTGACCCTGGGTATCAACATCTCAGCCAACTCGATCAGCGCCGCAAACGACCTGATGGCGCTCGCCCCCCGGTTTATCAACATCCGGCGCGGTCAGCTGCTCGCCGCCTTCATTGGCAGCTGGGGTTTCGTGCCCGTAAGTCGACGCGCCAACTCGTAATGCTATTACCACCCGCTAACCAGTGCATGCACCCCGCAGTGGAAAATCTTAGCCTCCGCAGCCAAGTTCCTCGCGTTCCTGGGCGGCTACACCATCTTCCTGGGCCCCATGACATCGATTCTGATATTCGAGTACGTTGACGTTTGCCGTTTCGTTTGGTTTCCCCACAAGGCGAGGCGCCCAACGGGCCGCGCCCCCACTAGCCAATCCTTCGCTACCTTTACCCTGGCCTCCGGCTAACGCTTCTGTGTCATAGCTATTACATTGTGCGCCGGGGCAATGTGTCCGTGCCCGACATGTACAATTTCCATGGCATCTATCGGTACCATCCTAAGCTGGCCAGCAACTGGCGCGCCGTTACGGCTTTCTTCATTGGATGCATACCGCCGCTGCCTGGCTTCGTGAATAACATTGTCGTGGCGGGTGGTCAGACGACGGGGGTTTCGCTTGGTGGTCAACATCTGTACGTCTATACGGCTTCTCGTTCTGCCTTCCTGCTGTGCTTTCACTCTGCTTTCCCGCTTTGATCTTTCTCTCATCTTACTTCCCTCCCTGCCTGCCCTTCGCTCTCCTGCCCTCTGTCCCACGCATACAAATGCACATTCTCATCAGCCCCCTTCTAACCACTTCTCACCGCAGCTTCTCCATCGGCTACATCTACTCCTTCGCAGCCGCCGGCATCTTCTACTGGGGCTTCAACCGCTTCTTCCCCTATCACCCCGCCCTGCTCGATCACCCCGACACAGGCGAAGAAATCATCGCCGCGCAAGACGCCAAGAACGTGGAGAACCGCCGTGCGAGTCTGAATGGACGACGGGAGAGCATTACTCAGAAGGTTTTCTCGGTGTAGGTGTACTGTGATGAGAGGTATGTGTGGGAGGTGTATAGTATGATTAATGACTCTGAGTTTGGATGTGGGAGTGGTGGTGAAGTGGATCGGAGAGGGGGCTGTTGTATTGTTATTGATTGCATAGACAAGACGAGACGAGAAGCGAGGAGACAAGAGGAGTTGAGTTGAGATGAGATGAGATGAGATGAAACGAGTGATAGATGATAGATGTAGATATGTACGGCGGCCACGTTTTGCATGCATGGCTTCGCGTCTGCTCAACCGGGCCGGGCGCGTGATGGCGAATCCACTCGTTCCTGTTACTCTATCAATCACTTCTTCTCGGGTCGGAGAGAATCAATGAGCAGTGCATCGTCAAAAATGTGGCTTTAGGGATCCAGGAGATGGCCCGGGGCACCGTACATTTCGCACTATCCCATGAACACGTTACATAAAACATCTATTGACTCTCAGATGCATTGCCATCTCCGTTCCCTCAGCTAGTCCTCTCACTCTCAAAACGAGGTTCCTTGCCTTTGCGGCTACTCTTCCAACGGTGCATGCACACCCCCTCGCCAACCCACCCCCCTCTCACTCCACCGTAAACACAAGCTTAACCCCGCTGACCTTTCCCTCCCTAAGATCCTCCAGCCCCTGCGGGACTCCCTCAAGCCCCTTCCTCACCTCCGTCGGATGCGTCTTGATCTTCCCACTATTAACCAACTCCTCACTCAGCCTCCAGAACTTAACCGCAAACTCCCAATCCTCTGGTCGCGGCGGGCCATACTTCTCGTTGAAATCCAGGGCGGTGCCAAACGCCGTGTAGGCGAGTTTGAAGGTGCGCTTGACGTCGGCGCGCGGGAAGTCCTTGGTGAAGAGGAGCGCGGAGTAGTGGCCTCCACCCTCGGAGCTCAGGGCTTCGGCGCAGATGGCTGGGGACCCCTTTTCGGCAATGCAGTCGTAGGCGAGTTTGAGGGTGTTGTTTGTGAGGGAGCGGATCTTGGAGCCGATAGAGGGGTCTTTGTAGTCGAAGACGTGGTCGGCGCCGAGCTTTTTGAGGAGGTCGAAGTTGTGGGGGGATGAGGTTGCTATGACTTCGCAGCCGACACTGAGAGGTCGTCAGCTTTTACTTTGATGTTATTCCATGGCTGAGAGACGAGCAACGGAGCTTCTAAGTTGTCGTTCTTGCTTCTGACTAGTGAAGATTGCCTGGCAGATTGATGGCATGTAGGTACGAGCACACTTACAGCTTCGCGTATTGAATAGCAAGAGTTCCTGTTGCAGTCGATCCGCCGTAGATCAGGATAGACGTCGGCTCTTGCACTTTTGCGGGTGGAAGTGGAAGGCCGAGGTCTTGGAATAAGCCTTGTCCCACGGTAGTGATGCCAACACCAAGCGTCGCGCCTTCCTCAAACGAAATGTTGTCGGCAAGCCGCAACTGCATGTCGCCTTTGGCGGCAATGTGTTCCGCGAATGCACCGTCTTCGGGCTCTGCGCGATTCACTTGCGAGTTTGTTAGTTGAGATGGTATTCATGACAAGGACTTGTTCTCATCACGTGCACGAGCAGTCAGCAATACACACCTCCATGAACAAAGCCAGCAACTCTGTCTCCCGGCTTGAACGGGGTAGTCACGCTCGCCCCGACCTTTTCCACTATACCAGCATAGTCACACCCTGGGATTGGGCCGGCGACGTGCCGACCCTGGAGACTTTTCCAGTCGGTGGGGTTCAGAGCCACGGCCTTGGTTTTGACCAGGATGTATTCATCACGTAGTCGCGGCAGAGGCACATCGCTCCTGATCTCGGCAACGCCCTTGGATTTGTGAAGCACTGCTCGTTGGGTCGACATGGTGGCGCGCTGGATGGCTGTTGGAAATGAGGCCGGCTTGAAGAGTTGAGAGAGGAGCAGGTATCGGAAGTGCATGTAGGTGAAAGGAAATCATGAAGTCAAGCGGTCAGGTTATATCACATCCAGTCGTCATCGGCGCAGGAGGTCCGGCCGACCTCCGAGTGAGTGGTGAGGTTTCCATCTGGTCGGTTTGTAATCGAGGTCGGTGAGGTGCTTGATAGACAGGCGCGCTAGGTAATACTTCCCATTGTGCAAAGAGGAGTCTCACTACACGAGAATCGTGTTTAGGATTTGGCTAACAAAGGTGAAACTCGGGATTGCCTCGGGGATAAGCAGGATGACGGCCATAGGAATTGTGATCCGTAAGCCCAATGGACGTTGCGGGGGTGGACAGTCCATTGAACAGGTAAACGATGAGCTGGATGAGCGTACCTGGGCAGCCGCGCTAAGCGAGCCCCGCATGGCTGTTGGACCTCGGAGCTTGGTGGTGAGAGGTCCTCCATCACCAACTTCACGACGCGACAGTCAAGCTTCATGCCACTCACTAGGGCACATGGTAACATCGTTTGTGCGGAGCTCCACCTGCTGATTTCCAATCGGTAATTTACCTGCAACCCCGTAGTTCGCGCAGACGCCGCGTTAGCTACACCTGCCATGGCCGAAAACAAGCAGCAGCAGGAGGAGCCAGAGTTCCTGAGCGCCTACTATCCCGACCCACCGCCCTTCTACAAGCACTTCACCCGCGAGAATCAGGAGCGTCTGCAGCAGTTCAAGAGCGACGATGGCATTACCGATGACGGAGCCGGGTCTGGGGGGCTGCCCGCTGCCCAGCTTCTTTCTCTCCCGCCCGAACTGCGCTGCCTCGTTCCTCCAGAGCCGCCAGCCGACGATGCCGAATACCACGTATTCGGGGAAGCGACGACTGGCCGCGGCGTCGACGCCTTTGACCGCGACATGGAATACATAGGGCGCGGGCTGTTGGACGAGGGCACCATCAAGAATTGGATACACGAGCACCTGTATCCGGTTCCACCAGCCGACCAGAATGCCGACGGCGTCCAGGTGCAATGGACCGTCGACCGGCAGACCTATCTCCTGCGCTTCGTCCGGTCCATCCTCTTGAACTACCTCGAGCTGCTCGGCATCCTCGCCAACAATCCTGCCTCGGAAGACAAAGACGAGAAACTAAGGAACATCCTGAATTTGGTCACGAATGCGCACGCTCTCGTCAACGAATACCGCCCGCACCAGGCGCGCGAGACGCTCATAAACATGATGGAGGACCAGCTGGAGAAGAAGAAGGCCGAGGTCGAGGACGTCAGGCAGATGAAGCAGAAGGTCGAGGACGTCTTGGCCGAGCTGGCCAGGCAAGGCCCCGATGGCGCTGCGAGTGCTGCGCAAGAAGAGAACGCGGCGCAATCAGCAGAGGAGAAGCGCAAGCATGTTCAGCGTGATACCTGGCATGTTTTGGACGAGCTTCTTGGGCACTGAGGCGGCTTCGGCAACTTCTGTTTTCAAGAAAATTCACAGGAAGCACCTGTGCGGTTGGTCGCGGCTTGAAAAGAAATCGTCTTCATGAGTTACTATCCAGCCGGGACGGACATTATTCCTTCAGCCGTGCCTATTGCTCATGTTTCGGAATGATCCATACTCTCTGCTGTGTCACATTCAGGCGTCGCGGCATGTGGACAGTTGGGGCGCAACCCGCACCTGATCGGATTTTTGGCTACTGTGATGTGCCAACCCCAGAACATCTACACGAACTCGCAATAATGTTCATACCTCAGGTTTCCTCTGTGCACTATCCCCTGATACTGTCTTTCATACCCGTTTCGTTCCTGCATTCGTTCCCTGTCCCTTTCCTAGTCTAAATGGAGGCCCCTCCAAAGCGTCTACTCGTCTTCTGCGATGGAACATGGTGCGGCAGGGAGACAGGCACCTACACCAATATCCGCGCTGTCGCTGATATGGTTGGCAAGATGCGCTTCTCGGACGACTCTGACAAGGAGCCCACCAAGGTACACGTGATCGAGCCTCGTCAAGCCAATGTAATAGCTGGCTACCAGGAGGGCATCGGTGTAAACAAGACTTTCCTCGAGTATCTGTGGGATGGAGCGACCGCATCGACCATCGGTGACGAGTGCACATCGGTATACAAGTACATCGTGGACCATTATACCACGGAACACGAAATATACATCTTTGGCTTCAGTAGAGGTTCGTACACCGCTCGGTGTGTTGCCGGTATGATCAACAATTGTGGAATCATCAAAAAACAGCCTGGCATGAGCGACAGCGACATATCAACGCTGTGCAACGAAGTGTACAGGACGTACAGAAGTCCACTGGAGATTGACCGCCCCAACTCAGTTCGCAGCCTCAAATTTAGGAGCGACGCAAACCGCGTGTGGCCTGTCAAGCGGCCTATCAGAGTAATGGTTCTCGGTGACACTGTAGGATCGCTGGGCATTCCGCGTCTTAATGCTGGTGTCGGCTTCGACTGGCCCGAGTTCTACGACCAGAACGTCAGCACAGTTGTCCAAGAGCTATACCACGCACCCGCCCTCCACGACCGCCTCTGGGTCTTCCAGCCCTGCCTCGCATTCAACGGACCAAGCGAGGAGGAGGTTAAGATCCACCAAACATGGTTCCCAGGATGCCACTACGACCTCGGACGCCAGGCATTCCGCTTCATCAGACAAGCACCCACCAACCAGCTCGAAAAGGTCCTAGGCGCGATCCCAGACGCTCTATCCAAGACCATATATCCAAACACCATCCTGTCTGACCTGTTACTTCGGTGGATGTTGCAGTCAGTGCAGACCGTCGAAGCCACGGACTTACGCTCCGAGTCCATCATCCCAGACATCACCGCCCACATCCAAGCCATCAACTCACGCCTCGCATCACCCAGCGCCCGCCAACCTGGCGTCGGCCCAACAGGCAGCGGTGACATCTACGGCGACATCCTCGAGTGCGCGCCCGCGGGCACGCTCTTCGCGCCGCTCATGAAGTTCGGATCGTCGACCGTCCACCTGCTGAATAAAGTGTTTCCGAAGCTCGGCGATAATATCCAGGATTTGCTTGGTGTCAAGACGGTACTGCGCATTCTGGGCGCGACGCGAGATCGGAGGATACCGGGTAATGCGGCGGATATCTATCCGTATAAGCAGGCGGAGAGCGTGCGTGTGAGGGGTGAGATGAGGACGTTTGTGGTGCAACAGCAGGCGGATATGCAGGGGAGGAATGGGAGGGGGAGGTTGAGGTATCCGAGTCAGATGTGTGAGAGCTTTGAGCTTTGGGGGAGGGTGTTTGGGGGGTGAGAGGGCTGCGTAGCTACTGCACGTTGACAATACATATATGGTTCTTGGGAGACTTGATGGATGTTGTGAGGTCCCACGGCTCGGTGAATATATATGCCCAGGTGGATTTGAGCTAGCGTGCACGCTTGGCGTTCCAAGGTTAGCTGATCGGTCTGGTCGCACCTTCCCGGAATTATGGTAGTGAGATTCGTAAGGCGTAGTGTATTTCAACTTCATCTTTATCTCTACTCACTTCTATGTTGCTCGGCCGTCTTCAGTATGGGATTTTGGGATGGTTATTTGGATACTGCCCAGTGCGTATATACAGACAGCCGGCTGGCATCCTACAGCAGGCATGATAGCTCTCAAGACACAGCATTTGGACAGAGATAAGACGGTGGGATACGACTTCATACGAGGTTCTGCATGGACGAGATGGTGCGTTGGAGTAGCAGTGAGGTGAATGCTCTCTTTTCACTCTATCGTATTTCCTCATCATCGCTGTCGTTGCCTCCCTAGTCAATCCTCGTACCTCAACCTCACCCAGTCAGCGACGACCAAAAACTCGATTGACACGCACCGGACCGAACCGATATATGGCGCCAGGGGAGTCCGGATTCCGGAGCCCGAAAAACGTTGTTCATGTCGCCCTGTTCGATGTTTGCATCCCGCTTATTCATGCCCTTGGTGAGGAGTCGTATCAAGCCTCAGCTCTCCAGGTACATGTACTCTTCGCGCAGGGACTTCATCCAGACAGAGAGTGGTAGACTGGCTGCGATTGCTACAAGAGTATGGGATGTGATGTCAGAGTACAGCTCGCGTAGATGCCACGCGGAAGCCAGCGCTTTTTCAATCGTCCGGTACCTGTCTGTACGAGCTGCAGCGGATGGATAGTACCGAAAGCAGGGCCCAACGACATGGCCTGCGACTGCATGCTTGAATACGTTGAAGATGTCAGCAGGGTAGACTCGTGCTGATTTTCGGTCTCAAAGGCCGATTTGAATCTTGTCCTCGTCGACAGATTGGTGGTCACCCTGCAGGCTTCAAAGCGTACCATCTCGAAAACTCAGGCGCAAAGTACGTCGTGAGGTTGACATCTTTAGATGCTATCCTCTCGATCTAGTCGCCTCATCTTGCTGTTCTGCACATACAAGTTACAGGTTCGTAAGGATGCAATTTCTGGAGGTACACATTCAGCCTATACACGAATCGATAATCCTTGGTGGTACAAGAATAACCGAGCAATACCAATCTCAGGCGTTTTCCAGGGCCCTCTCCACGATACCCTACAACTGCAGCTTTATCCGGCTCGGATCCCTCTTGTTGGTGTCGCTTACACGCAGTGCACGCCCCAGGTACTCTATACCTCACCCTCGAACCTGGAATGAAGAACGCAATCCTCGCCATGTAAGCATCGCTCTGCGACCAGCTGTAGCAACACGAGGACGGACCGAGAGTGTGCATGCAGATACGGGCTTATCAGACCTCAGCGACATGTCTTGGTGTTTTCTTTGGGAAGCATCGCGATATCTTATACCTGGGTTCGACGTCGGTTCGAACAATTAATACATGACCCCTTGTCCCCGTTCAGGGCAACCCCCCAGATTGCCATGTGTGTTTAACTACAAGGAGATGTCGGTACGGTCAGGCGAGCACGTACAACTCAAGAGGTGGTTCACTTGGCCCCAATGGAGGTCTACTGGCGATTACAACCCCCCCTCGGTTCGACCGACGACCAGGCACGCTCGCTCGAGGAGCTGGAATCGCGTGGTTCGACGCGTCTTGGCCGTCGATACTCACTCGGATTTCGATCTATGATGAATGAGGGGAGTTCCAACAACCAGAATTCGGCAGACCCCAGGACGGGAAGAAGATATAAAGACCATGGAATCCAGCAGTTTCGGTGGAGTCTGAAGGCCACGCCAACCTCCAGCTGTTCATTACAAGATGTTGTTTCTGCGCGCAGTCGCGGCTTCGGCCATTCTCCTCGCCAGTCTGGCATACGCTGACACTTGCTCTACCATCGAAGCCCTCGGCACAATCGAAGTCAGTCGCCCCGTCGATGTTCACTACACCGTCGAACAGACCGAGTATTGGTCCATCTCATGCAGCGCGCTCTTGCCATCATGCATCCTCTATCCCAAAAATGCAGCCGAAGTGGCGCTGATAGTCAAATCGCTTGGTAACACTACGGAGACGTTTGCGGTCAAGTCTGGTGGCCACAACCCAAACAACTACTTCTCAAGTGTTGACGGCGGGCCGCTGATCTCGACCGAGAAGATGGACCAGGCCATCATTGACACTGCGACGGGTATCGTCGATGTGGGGCCGGGGAACCGCTTGGATGGCATTGCTGCCAAATTGCAGGGCAGTGGCTGGACTTTTGTTGGTGGTAGAATCGGAAACACCGGAGTGTAGGCATACTTCTATTGTTCTGATCAGACTCCTTTCTAACATAAATTAGTGGTGGACTGGTCTTGGGCGGAGGCCTCTCCTACTTCTCCGCACAGGTTGGCTGGGCCGCATCGATGGTTCAGAAGTACGAGATTGTATTTGCAAACGGCACGGTTGCGAACGTGACCCGGGACTCGAACATTGACTTGTTCAAATCGCTCAAGGGCGGCGGCAACAACTTCGGCATCATCACCAACTACCACTTGCAGGCCATCAAGAACGGGGATGTATGGGGAGGCAACTTGGTATTCGCTGTGCGCACGCCTTCCCTGGACAGCTCGCTCCTTGGAGCAGTGCGAGACTTTGCCGAGTACAACACCGACCCGAAAGCTGCCGTCATCGTCACCGGAGAGCGTGGCAATGTCGACCTGATCGATTCCTGGATCCTCTTCCTCTTCTACGACGGCGCGACTCCGCCAGCCGGCATCTTCACCAACTTCACCAGCCTGCCGCACACCCTCGACACGACGCGTACCCGCACGTACGCCGACCTGATGGCCGACAGCAACTGGGTCATTGTCAAAGCAGAGGTCGTCGACATAGCCACCGAGACGATCCCGCTGCCCTCAGCAGCCAACAAGCAAACCGTCATGGACGGCCTGCACGCCCACTGGCGCAACGTGTCGGACACCGTGCTCGCAGTCCCCGGCATCGTGGCCTCGATCGCCTGGCAGCCGTTCCCGAAGGCCATAGCCCGGCAAGCCAAAGCCAACGGCCCGGATCTCATCGACGCAGACGACTCGGTAGACCGCATCATCATCGAGATGAACTACAGCTTCCTGCCGGTAACGCCGTACGACACCATGGCCGACGTCGCCGAGGCCACGTACTCGGGCGTCCGCAATCGCGTCGTCGCGTGGCAGGCCGACGGCACGCTGCCGGATGCGTACTTGCCCCTGTTCATGAATTATGGGTTCTATAGGCAGGATTACTGGGGCAGGTTGAGGCCTGAGAGTCGCGCGTTGGCGAAGAGGGTGCAGCAGGAGGTTGATCCGCAGGGGTTGTTTCGCACGAGGACGGGGGGGTGGAGACCGTGAGTGGAGATTGGAGACTGGGTGGATGTAATGTGGTGTGATGTGGTGTTATGGTTGCAGATGTATGTATCCGACTTTTGGAATGGATTGTCATGGGTATCTTGAGGCCTACTGGTGTAAGCTAGTGCTACGAACGATGAAGAATGAGAAGAATGTCTATCTTACATGCAAAACGATAAATGCGAGTGATGAATGACAATGTAAATGTGACGAAACGCCTTTTCCGTGCAGTTCCTTTTCCCCCATATCCCAATCCCAAATGCGAAATCAAAGAGATATCCAACCAAACCCAATCCAATGCCTTTCTAGCTTCCCCACACACCCTCCCGCTTCTCTCTCCCCCTACACATGATCAAACGTCTCACTCCTCAACCGCCCCCCCTCTCCCCACTTCCCAACACCTCTCTCACGATCCCCCTCCCCACCACCCAAACCGCCCCTCCCCTCCTCCACCACAACGCCAAGGCCACCGCCCTCCACAAACCGCTGCTTAAGCGCCTGCATAACAATCTGCATCGTCGCATTCGCCGTCGTCTCCTTCATCAGCGCCTTCCAAAACGTATGATGCCTCACAAACCTGCCGCGACAATCCACCTCATCATACCACGGATGACCCGGAAACCCATTCGCCTCGCCGCACTCCAACTCCCTGATCTCGTGGCCGGTCGGATTGAAATCGTACCGCAGATACTCTGACATTACAGATTGTTCATGCGCCCAGTTCTCCTTCCAGTGCGCGCACTCGGCGTACGAGGGCGGTAAGTTTGGGGGCGCGGACGTGCACGAGCGCCACGCGGCGAAGATGCGCGAGGTGTAGGGTATGTTCTGCGCGATGATGAAGCCCGTGTTGAGCATGGGTATGCCGCGCTTGTCGCAGAGGTCGCAGTCGGCGTTTAGCGGGTCGCGCGACATGGCGAGGGAGGTGGACGAGGTGATGTTCCACCGGTTGAAGAGCCATTCCAGCGGGAGGGTTAGGTGGTGGAAGGAGGCGTCGGCGTCGAGGAAGACGATGAATTTGTAGGAAGGGAGTAGGTTTGCTATCGAGTGGACTGGGGTGGGGGTGTTAGTGGGGAGTATAGGAGGGGAGCTGCGAGCTGGGAGGGTGCGGAGAGTGAGGATTGCGTGGTAGGGATGGATGGCTGGGATGAGGGGGCGTATGAGGCTGAGACGAGACGAGACGGGACGAGATGAGACCTACTTTTCGGCCAGGTCTTGGAGTGGCCGGGGACCTCGAGCGGTTGGTAGTAGTGGTAGTCGTAGCCGTGGATTTTGGCGTATATGTAGTGGTTGAAGACGGCTTGCGTTATCAGGTTGTTGTTGTCGAGCTTCTCCCAGCTCAATGGCTTGTTGCGCTCGAACAGCTGCTCTGGATATCGCGTGTCGACATCGAGTATCAGAATATCTTTCCGGAGGGGCGTAGTATAGATGTTGTTCGAATGCTTGTATACCGTTCCCGAACCGGAGGGGTCTACGAAGGGCGAGGAGAAGTCATGTCGAATGGGCTTGAAGAGCTCCTCCAGCAGGTCGTGGAGCGGCGCAGGCTCTGGTGGTTTCGGACTGCTGTGCCTATCGCCCGTCAGCATCTTATGCGCGACATCCCAAAGCTTGTCTGTTCGAATCCTTCGGGCATTGGTTCCTTACAGGTCGCGGTCATAGCCATAGTCCTCGCTCTCTGTATATCCACCACGCCTGGATGCAGCGGAATGATAGAAGCCGAATAGCAGCAGCGCAAACGCGCACCCAAAAAGAATACTAAACCGCTCAAACCGCACCCGCGACAACAGCATCGTCAAGTGAAGCCAATGTCATGCCCAGGGTCGCTCCGCCTGCACACCCGCGATCAACCGGCGGCTCCAACGAAGGCACAAGGGACAGATTACAATCAGCCAGGTCGGAATGAAGGAATGTCGAGAAACAACAACGACGGCCGGTGACGACTATTATTAAACGTGGCCATTGTCAGATAGACGCTATGATCTACCGTATGCAATGCGAGGGAGGCGCATGCGCCCCAGCCATCTGCGCGGCATGAACCCCTGTGATGTCGCGAGCTGAGCGTCCAGCGTCTGTCGTTCAATCCATCGCGCGCCCTCGTTCGTTTTCTGCTTACGGCTCACTCACGCTGGGCCCAGATACGCGTTTGAGAAAAAGGCCGACGGCCGCTGCAGGGAGGGCGTGGGCGCACGACATGGCATGATACGCCGTGTGACGGGGCGCATACGGAATGTCGCAGTCATCATCGAGGGTCGAAGCGGAGGAGGGGGACATTCCTCCGAAGAGCCATGGCTTGCGACGAGATCCCGGGAGGGAACTGGCGATCGGCTTTCCGCACCGATGGCGCACCGGGCTGCGGGATGGGCGTATAAGAGGAGATACCTATGACCCGGAGAGCCGCCAATCCTGGAGGTGTAGCTTTTGTAGAGTGCCTCCTCGCTTTCGTTTCGCATCGGAGAGATAAGAAACGTCAACGGTTGACGGTTGTCTACCCCGCCGACAGCTCATGACATCTCCAGGGTCGCTGTCCAAAAGCTTGAGGGGTGGAGCCCTGTCTAGCCTGGCGATCTGCCATCGTTCATCTCTAGCCGTAATTGGAGGGTCCACGGGTGGGGCGTGGATTGGCGGAATCACATGAAGCATCCTTCGCGGCGATCCGGGCTGGTTATATTTGATGGATGGCTGCCACTCTTCGTATAACGGACGTCGTGTTTGTGTTTAGTTTTGCTGACCATGTCGTACACCGCCGATGCTCCGGTCGTACTTGCGACACCTGAGACAGGGACTGCCTTCGTTCCGGGGACCGCTTTTCATATTGACACTTGTTGGACGCAATTCCGCCGACAGGATCCTTATATCAAACGAAAGGCCACAAGGTTTCGCTCCTCGATCAATCCTTGATTGCTGCGCGATGCAGAGGCCAAGACAGGACCGTTTCGATGTCAATGGCAGGACGCGAATGTAGTGCTTACAGCGGTGCGGATGACCTATTACAGACTATACCGTCAGCTACCGGCTTACACGAGGAGTAAACCCTACACCAGTGAAAAGTAGACTAGACCAATCGGGAGTCCTAAGCATCCACAGCTCCACCGAACGATGATAGTAAACGGACGCCGGCCGGTGAACATGCACCTTCTCAGTGACCATCCGATTCCTGCGTAAGTCAAATTCCGCGATGCGATCCTAGGCAGGGCGAAATAAACATCTGAGCGAAGTGCAGTGGACACTCACTATAAGTGTATATCACCACATCCTAGCTTGTGAACAATTCACTTTCGGTGTAGAGGAAGTATAACACTTGGAAAGGTGTGACATCAACGAGACTCAAGTCCTGACGCCGGCGTCAAGGACGAGATTGGATTGTCGGGCTTCAGATAACGAGGTCGGCGTCGTGTTGCTGGGTTCTAGTAGTGTGGATACGTGAGTAATTGATCACGAAAAGGGATTCTGGCATAGAGAACATGCAAATACTCCTCTTGTCGTCTTGTCACTTGAGACAGTCGGTGTTGTCGAGGCGTGGGATACCTGATCCTGAAGAAGCGGCCTTACTGGAAGTCCTTGACTACATCATAGTTGACCGCCTCGACGTAGACCGCCCACCGCCTTCCAACGGATAGCATGGTGTAAATGCCGATTTGCAATATATGCAGGACGGTAAAGAACACTAGTGTCACTGGGAAGATGATACACGCAGACTATCATCAACATTAATCACCGCCGGTATAGTTCAGTGGTAAAACATCCATGGTGGGGTCTCTGACTCTGCGGGATTGGAAGGCTCTCGTTCGATTCGGGATGCTGGCCATTTTGGCAGCGGATTCGTCTTTTCATTTTTGGGTTTTCATGGATTTGATGGTGCCTCGTTCTGTTACACTCTATCAGAAGGGTAATAGTAAGTGCACATGTCACTACCGTCCTTCTTCAACGATCGTCATTGCAGTTCAGTAGTAGATAGATTGCTATAGCGGGGGTGTCCTATGTCTGTGCGAGTTTGTCTGTCATTTCTTATAATATGCTGGTGTGGTGTAGTGGTAGCATAAGTCGTGTTTGTCGGTGATCGCGCACTTCCACGACAAGAATAAGGTCCGTGTGGGACTATGATATGATTGATATGATATGATTGATTGATTTCTCCTCCTTCTTTTCTCTTGTTCGTCTGTGATTGTGAGAATTTTGTTCCCTCGTTGGATGCCATATAGGCATTCAGCGTCAAAAGTGGCTACAATTAGCGAGTCTACAATAATATACAGCAGAGTTCAACACTGAATCTGATACAAAGAAACTACAAGTGATCACTGCAGGCCCCTAGTCGTGCCCAAGGTAAAGTAGAGAGGAGATGAAGGCAGCATTCAATCTCCGATGGCTCGTGCTCTTCAAGCAAGATAACACAGAGACAGATACCGTTAACGTATGTCTCACTGTCGTTGCAGTCCGATAATACAGACGGACGAAGCTGCTAGTTTACGAACTCAAGTAGCCCAAACTCTATCTGCGACCGGCGTTGGCAATACTTTTGGAAATATAGGAGACTTATTATTATATTGGCCGTTGTGGCTTCAGACCGATGAGTCAAACAAAGAATAGTATCCATAAAGCGAGTCCATTCTCATTCAATGTGTATCTGCCTTGATAGGTGTTAAACCCATCGTCTACCGGGATGATGTAGAACATTCGCGAGAGGGACAAAAACTAGGCAAAGAACAGTTGCTCACCGCCGCGTCCTTGTAGTAGGGCAGGCGGTGTATCCGAGAACTAGAAGATCTATCATTCCTTCCATGTTTATACTGAAAAGATCAACGGTCTATTAGAAGCTTGACAGCATTCCAAACCATCCCTAATTCCATCCTACAGTCAGTATAGTTCAATGGTAGAACACGACGTCAAATGGCTCGGCTCGGTCCTTGCTGGCTCGGCCCAGGCCTTGCAGATGTCGAGATTCAGAGTTCGATTACTGATGCTGACCTTCACCTTACGTCGGTGTGGTGTAATGGTAACATAACTGATGACCTGCGGACTCGTCTGCGGAAGTTGAGTTGCTACAGGTTCGATTCCTTGTCGCCGACCTTTTTTTTGGACGGGAATTGTCTTGTTTTGCTCGGATTATTCATCCTTTCTTTTGTCATTTCCTGGAGCCTGAGATTAAACTCGATATAATGATGCATTCGATATGGCAGAATGGTAAAATGTATTGTAGATGTACTGCGAAGAACCATGATGACTTCTACGTCCGAGCTTCCAGCATGCATACAAGCAGAGGAAATCAAATGGGAACTTTTGCAGAAGGAAGCTCCGAGTAACTGTAGCATCATACCATTTTACTACTTTTATAGACATTGATAGCAGTCAGTGTAATGTATACCAGTATAACATCACCCTTCTGAATTTACACAGCCCTTCGTACTACCCATCTCACCCCATCACGCTGAAAATTTTTGTATCACTTCCGGAGGAATTCATGCATCCTATCGTGCAACTCTCTAATGAACGCACAGAAACACCGTTACAAGCACCTCCAAATCGTGAAACAACTCTATTATGCACTTGGAGGTATCGTGATACGAACTACCGACTTTCCCCTCCATCTCCCCCTCTTCCCTCACATCTCCTATCACACATATGTACAAGCGACACACAGGCTTCGCCAGTCCCATCTATTCGCTCCCCATTCTCTACACGCGATTCGTCGTGAATCTTATTACTTAGCACATTACATACCAATCCCCCCTTACCCCTTAAGTCGAAGAAAACATACAAAAGTCACCACCAACTTCCCTATCATCGTCGGTGTAGTTCAGTGGTAGAACGCCCCTCCCTGCCGTAGAGCCGAGGCGCAACGGTACCTTATGGGTATGAGAGGAGGATCGAGGACAGGGAAACCCTCGCGCCTACGGTAGGAGAGCATGGATTCCTACAAGGTATCTGGAGGCTCCAGGGGTAACTGTGGTTCGATTCTCGCACGCCGACCTTTTTGCAATTGGGTTTTTGCAGGTCGTGATAGTCTGTTGCTTACCATCACGTCTCTCATCCTTTTCAAAGTCTGGTCACAATGGTACATCAGGGGATGACTTGGATAGATAGGCTCTAAGTTATTGTGGGTACCTAGAGTGCTTTCCGACGTGGCGACGTGCAATATAAGCCGTCTGTTTGCGTACAGGTCCCCGTACTACCTGCGTCGTTCCATAACACCAGGTTTGTTGCACGACTTAGCCAGAATACATAACCTTGTTCGGCATTCTTCCTGGGGTTGCTTCTTAATAGGGGTCAATCTTCAATGCAATTCCGCACCTAATCCTTCCACACTAGCACAAAAGACACAACCGTACTATTCTCCAACTGATAAATTTTACTCATTTCCAGGGTATCATAATACAAAAAGCTAACCTCCTCTTCCCCCCTCTTCTCTCTCTCATCTCTCACGCCCACCCATCTGCCCCGGCAACTCAACCGGACTCTCCCCAATCCTCGGCGGCGCCACAAACCCATCCAACTGCTGCACCCTTGGGACCTCATTCTCCTCGCCCTGCAACTCCGGACCCGGATACATTCCCCCCGTGCCATCCTTCAGATAATTATCCTGGGGCAACTCCTGTACACCTCCACGCACGCCATTCCCATCCCCATTCCCCGCATCATAGCTCATCGCCCCAACACCGTCCGACTGATACCCCAACGAGGTATTGTTCGGCGCCGGAGTCACAAACGGCACACCCTCCGATTGCTGTTTCGGCTGCGCCTCGCGCTTGCGGCGCGCACGCTTGTTGCGCAGGATGACGAGGACGAGAATGGCGATGCTGAGCGCGCCGACCAGACAGAGGACGAGGATGACTATGAAGGCCACGCCGCCGACATTGGTTTTGCGGCGCGCGAGCGAGGCAGAGCGAGATGAGGTGGATAGAGAGCTTGGCAGTGCTGGACGCGTGAGTGCGCTGTAGTCAATGGCGGCACCTGGGTATACGACGATGCCTGGCCCGTGTTAGTCGGCTTTGAGGGCTACAGTTTGGGAGGGATGCAGGTACCATGCCGCGGTGCCATGGCATGCAGCTATCGTTGTTGGGTGCGATCACTTGCAATCCATCCAATGGTCTTATGAAGTTGTCGGCCACCAGATCAAGCTTGATTGTAGTGTTGACTTGCTTCTCGGAGCCTCGAGGTCTCGAGGTTTGGGAATCGAGAAGGTGAGGCACAGGGCGAGGTTCTTTGCTTTAAGCTTCTCATACTGAAACGCTCAGACAGGCACAAGTCGCGACTAGCTCATTGAGGTGTTCCTCTGTATGACGTCTGTCGTGAAGAATATGGGTTTGTGCTTGTCAATGCGTAGTAGGTGATCCTTCTATACGGGCGGGCCAATGAGGCTGTGGCTGTTGAGTTAGGGAACGATAGGGTTGTGGATCCTCCTGTGCCTCCATAACGGTCCGTCACGACTGGTGTAATTTTGGAAGAACGCTGTACTACCGATTAAAGATTTGGTCGCCCATGTTGGGGTCCGATTGAATGCCATCGTTCGATCTTTGGCGACGGTTGTGGGCGCAGGGTTCGTGTTTCTGATTTGGGGGCCGATACCTAAGCCCAAGTAGGAGAGGTGGGACGAGGACGAGGCTGACAGCCCTCATTCTACCCATAAACGAAACTAGTCTAACAGCGCGACCAAAGCTAGTGAATCTAACCAAGAACTTTCCCCAACCGATCTCTACTCCGTACCAGCACCTTTAAACCAACTCTAAGCATCCCACCATTTTCCTCTTCACAAACAAGCACCCCATTCCATTTCCTATTCCCCTTCACCCGAACACTCTGTTAAAACCACCTACCCTATAGATACACACATCATCTACCTATAATTATAAACTCTTACTCTCTCACTCTCTTCTATCCCCCGCACCCCTCATTCCCTCATTCCAATATTCCTATACCCACCCCACAAGAAACTACCCAAAAAAAAACATCCCTCTCTTACCCCCAAAAATACTCATTCCCTATCCACGATTCCAAGCTTCAGGCCAGCGTCAGGAGTCGAACCCGAGTCCTGTTGCCATCGGCTCTGAGGCGGGTGGTAGCTACACCCGCCAAAGAGCCGATAGTAACATATGTTACCACTACACCACACCGACATATCCTGAGATCCGAAGATCGATGGTGGATTTTGTGGGGTATCAGTCTTCTATGTAGATTGGTGATATAGGTCGTTGGTTTGTAGTAAGATGAGGGGGAGGGAGACGTGGTAGGTATAGGCAGGCGGTGTGCGCGATGGAGGGAGAGGTGGAGAGGAGATGGAGAGGGAGAGGGAGGTGTAGCGGTGAAATAGTCATGATCGTTAAGGTGGAAGTCAAGACTCAGCCTCAGACTCAGACTCAGACTCAGACTCAGACTTAGACTCAGACTTAGACTCAGACTTAGACTCAAGCTCGAGACTCAAGACACCAGGTTTGCCTATGCTTGTGTAGGTACATATACCAATAATCTGGTGAACAAACAAAGGAGTAGTAATACTCACTTGATTCCACGAACTTGTATCAACCTTCACAGATTCGTATCCCCATCCCTATCCCTATTCCGTTCCCCTCCTCTCCCCCTCTCCCCACAGGCCCTCGCCAACTCTCCATCTCCATCCCAGTCCCCTCCTCTCCACACAGGCCCTCGCCAACTCCCCGTCTCCGTCCAAACGACCCAACAAAAATCCACCAGCATCATCATCACTCTCAATCTCACAATCGTCCACCTTGAGCTTCGCTACCCGCATGCCTTAAAATTTCAAGTCACCGTCCAATTCCTCTACTCTACCCAGTCCCAACAGCTTCCATCTTCACGCCTCTACTTTATATGACGTCAATGTACCCAACTAACCAACCACAGCGCTCCTCAAGATTGGCTTCGGCGCACTATAAGAGGCATGTATAACACACCGATGAACCAATCCAATACCCAAGACCTCAGCATAAATTTCACCGCTAAACACTCCCTGCCTCCTTTCAAAAAAAAAAAAGGAACGGAGTGTTGATGAGCGCACGATGCCGGGTGCCTTGCCGGCAGGACGTATATCAGCGCTCTTGCTCCCAAAGATCAGGGCGAAAATTACATGTGCATTGCATCTACAACATCATTCCATCACCAACGACAGTTCCACCCCTTATCCACCCGGGCCGGTATCTCTCGCCTCGAACCGCAACCCACACATACAACACCACCACCACCTCCCCCCTCTTACTTCCGCCTCGCGAGCCCCAAAACCACCAACTCGCCCGACCCAACCTCAACCTTCCAACCCTCTCTAACCAGCGCCTTAACAACAGCAGGGCCAATCTTCCCTCTACCACCCTCGCTATGCCGACCCAAGCCTGTGATGATACGATACCCATCGCCCACGCCCCTTCTCCCACCGCCCGGTATCCTCTGCTCACCGAGTCCATTCCACCAAATCTGCGTGCGCGCCTTCGCGATCCTAGTCGCGCTGTGCACGCTGACGCCGTGCAAGTCCAGATGGCTAGATGACGACTGCAATAAGACGAGCGCATCTGCATCCGCCTCGTTCATCGCTTTGAGATTCGCGTTCAGGTCTCTGCCTACTTGAGAGTAGTACCCCGCTGCCGCCTTCATCAGGGGATCTGATTTGCCTTTTCGGTACGCGCCCGAGGCTTGTGTGAATGCTTCACCGCGTGCGGCTGAAAGCGAGGCAGTGGTGCGGGGAAGCGCAGACGGGGGCAACAGCGGCAGACTGCTAGATTCGGGCGTAGGATCGGAGAGGTGGATTGGGGCGTATCGGGGAATGACCTGCAGGCCACCTTGCGTCCTCTTTCCGCCGCCAGAGGGCATACTAAGAGCCTTTGCCAGCTCATGAGCGTTAGCTGTCGAAGGGGCGCTGAGACGGATGAGGGCAACGGCGTGCTCGAGGTTGACGCAGGGAAAGTCGAATACTAGCTGGAGAGCATTCTGCACAGTGTCAGTCTCCGGCTCTTGCCCGGTTCTGTGGTCAGTGATGTCTTTCTCGATCATCGCCAGAAGCGTTGCTGAGATGGAAGCGCCATTTCTGTGGTACAGCGACGAGACGGTGCTCGTGGAGAGTTTCGTCCTCGACGCAATGAACGCGACGTCTCGGTTTCCGTCCAACCACTTGTTGGTGGCTTGCGGGGACGACGGCGAATCAGACTCGGAATTTGTGGTGCTCGTGTATCCAGAGGTCGAGATCTTCTGCTTCCGTCTGCCTTTGTGCCGCTTGCCACGCTGGGGGACGTGGTATTCTTCGGAGAACGCATCGATGCCTTTGGCGACCACGATCTCCTCTGTCGGGCTTGCCTTTGCATCCTCGAAATACACATGGTTTAAAAGCTCGTCTGTTGCCTGACCAAAGTCATTGTTGCATTTCTTGAGCGTGTATGCAATAAAGTCGAAGCGCAGTGTGGGGAAGGTCTCGGCTAACAAGAGTTCTTTGGTGGGAGTGTCGAACTGCGCGGTGTCGGTGAAGTAGCCACCTTCGACGGACTCCCCAGAGGAAGGAGGAGAGGCCCCGCCCAGGCTGAGGGAAGAGAGGCCATTTGACAGAGTGGTCGAGTCTGTGACAGTCGTCTCCGAGGTCCAGTCGTCGGTCGTCAGTTCCGGGTCGTCGGAGCTCGGCTTTGACGGACTGGACTGGAACGCGGCGCCGCTGCTGCTGCTGCCGGAAGGATCAAAGTCAGTCGCCTGCTCCTCAAGCGCCGTCTGCTTGATGCCGTCGAGAAGCTCGCGCGCGAGTTGCAACCCGTCGGGCGTGCCATCGAAGTCGGCGTAGACGGCGTGGACGAGCGCCGGGTCTATAGGTGGACAGAATTCTTGCTGCAAACACATTAGCGCCTTCCATTTTCTGTTGTGTGACTGCCTCCTCACTTCCAGAAGCTGCAGATCTTCACCCATCCTTGATCTTGGAATGTTGTCGTATTCTGATCAGGAAAGGCGTCGAAAGCATACTCGAGAGGGGATGGGAATGGGTCTAAAGACGGTCCAGAGCAGCGGATGGCCTGGATGGGTGTAGCGAGTTGTTGACCTCGTGTAATGTTTGAAGTCGAACCGAGCGTGTCGTGTTGTACAATCTGAGGTGAAGTTCAGATAAGACTGTACGCATGCGGCCTCGGCATATTTATGCCCGGTCTTGGCGCTCACGATGCAGCGTCACCTCGGATTGAGGATGCAGGATTTGTCTCGCTATCTATCATCAGGATAACGCCATATTATAAAGTCTGCTCTAATAGCAAGCCATACATCGCATTTTAGCTTTGCACACGTCATGGATGATGCGATGATGCCAAGGTACTCGCTCATAGCGAACCTGGGAAGCGAAGCACTACACAGACACGTGCACTGGGGGGTCTCAATTCGTTAACCGATATTGACTCTAGCTAAGCTGTCACCTGTGACGGTGCGATGTCTCTGCAAAGACCACATGATATTACACCAACCCCGGACGCCTTGTGGCTCTTCACCGTAGTTTCCTTGCCGTATGCATCCCATCCGCTTGGAGAAAGAAGATAACACGGGAAGGGGTAATAGCCAGATGAAAGCCATACTCATGCATGGAGCTCGCAAGTCGTAAAGATGCCTCCAAATAAAACATAAGAATGCGGCTCCAGGCACCTCTGGCAGCTATGCTGAATGCCACTCGTGACGAACACAGGCCTTCCCTGTGCTGACCTTGACTCCTGATCAGGCCGTTGCCGTCGTGATATTCCTTGACTAAGAAAGATGGAAAGCCCCTTGTCCCTCTTGGATGGCCACATTCAGTTTCTCCCGTAGAACCTCCACGTTGCTGTAATCTGGCATCTTGAGATAGTTGACGCACGTCATCACGCTCGGGAGATAATCATCCGACGTGTACGGAGGCTCGCTTGGTTTGCACACGACAGTGAACATGGGAGTCAGGTTTTTGAATCCTATACTCAGGTCAGCCTTGTCCGACCTGCAACTGGGGGATGACACATACCTCCGATAGGGAGCTTGGGGCTGCCAGTGATGAATTGAAGAAAGTCACGTCGCTGCGTAGCCGAAAGTTCACTCATCGTCTGCAAAAGGTTCCGCACACTCTTGCTGTCCAGATTGTACCCATGATCCGCCTTGATCGAATCCATCAGAGCTGTGAGCATGTTAGCAACGGGATCACTCAAGAAACCTCGGCGGTCGACTTACTCTCGAGCGACCAATCTTCCTCCACCCTTCCAAAAAGCATGACAAGCTCGTCCGGAGTGAATGCTTTAAGCGCCGTGTAGGGGAAGACTTGAGCGAACCCGGCACGGAAAGCGTCCACCTGGCGTTGCACTCCAGAACCTAGCGTGAAATCAAGAACCTTCTCAATGTAGAGATCGACATTGTCAATCGTGACTGCCTTTTCTCCTCCCTTTTCTACTAGCTCGATGGCATGTCCCGGAAGAGTGAAATCGAGGCCCAGATCGTCCACGCGGGCACCGTCAATTTCAATCTTTTGGATAGCCTGGACCTTCGCAGCAGCGTCCAGGGTCCCGTCCTCGTCAATCGACTTCTTAGCGGTTGCGTATTGCTTCAACACCTTCAGAGACCTGGCGAGATCGTCGTCTACCGTCTTGACCGATCCTAGAGAAGGTGCGATAGCCGCATCACCGTCGCCAACCCGGAAGAACGTAGAGTTGAAGGACACGTCGATAATTCGAGAATCCAACATAGAGCGAGCGACAAACTTGCCGAGCATCTTGAATAGATGGAGCAACCGCTTCCCGTTTTCCGTCTCAGCTTGCTCTGCACTCATCGGTGCAGGGAAAAGCCCTCGCTTGCCGAAAGCATACTCGTCTTCATTGTTCGACTCGTTCTCTCGCCACAGCTTGAGTTTCTTCTTCGAGAACTCCTTGGATACCGTGGAGTAAAATTCTAGGGTAGGGCCCAGACCAGTGCCAACTTCCTCAAAGTATTCCACTTCGAGCACACTAGGCGAGTTGCCGTACAGCTCCATCACCTTGATAGCCGATTCAAGAATGCGTGATCGAGAGATGCGGACCTTTTGACGCTGAAGTCGACCCAAAAAGGGTCGCTCATCACGGTGGCGGTCATGCCTCGAGCCGTTGGTGGACTGGGCGTTCTGCCATCGAGTCATCGATCGTGAATAGCCGAATGACGTTGATTGAAGGAAAAGATGGCGGGTCTCGAAGGGGAACAGGAAAGGATAGAGTCGGGCTAAATCCTCACTCCAGCTGGGTAGGCAGTTGCTTGCGACGATCAAAGGCTCCTCCAGCTGTCGGTTAAGCTTGGCAGTCAGCTTGGTATTTACAAATTGTGAAAGCGGCTCGGCATTCATCTTGATCTGATCACGATTCTCGGATAGGACGTCGTCCAGGTTCGAATTGAGCCCGTGGAGAATGCCTAGTAGCCGAAGAATTCCGGATGTGACTGGATACTTATCCAGCGATGGCGGCATGCCGTATACACCCTGCTTTGACGACTCGGGCGGAGGTGTCAAGGAACTAGACTCGGTAGGGGGAGGACCAGGGACACGTTTGTACTTGATTGTATGCACAGCGCTCCACACAGTCCGATTCGAGATATCTGCTGGTTGGGCTTGGTTGAAGTGAACTACGCGGTAAATTGTTGTCTCGTTGGAGATGGGCTGATCGTTTACGCTGAACTCCAGGTGCCAATCCTGCGGAACAGACTGAACGGCAGCGGCATAGGAGAGAGCGCCCGCTGTGCCACCAAGTGCGTGACGCAAAGAAGACCCTTGTAGTAGCGCAGATAGTCGTTGAGTAGAGGTCGGCATGCGGTCGGTCGCAGACGACCTCGCAGGCGTCTGTCCCTGCACCGGAGTGGCAACCCTTGTGCCATCCTCTTTCCGAGCTGTCACCTTGCCGGTGGATGCAACCTCGACGCTGACTGCGGAAGGATCTGGTATATCATCCTCGATCTCGTCCTCGAGGTCATCCACGATGGCGTTTAGGGCGCTATTCTCGTCCATAGAATCTCCTTCGGAAAGGCGTTCCTCATCAGCACACTCGACTGGGTCATTGTTGTTGCTAGATTGCGGCAATACGGGCGGCGGAGGAGGTGGCGGAGGGGGCTGCTGTTGTTGCCTTCGACTGGACCGGCGTGTCTTTTCCGGGGGCGCTGAACTCGGACCAGCTTGAGATCCAGTAGACGAACTCGAAGGTTTCGACTTTGGAGTTTTGCGCGAGCTGGGGCGGTTCGTCGTTTCATTGGGAGTATGCGGGGGTGGCGGGCCCGGCGACTGTCCTTCCGCGAGCGCGGCCGCATACGCAGCAATGGAGTCCCTACTCCTAGAGCCACGCGGTCGCTCAGCGAGACTGATGCGAGGGCGCAGGTAATCGTCCAGTGCCTTGAAAGTGGCAATGGCATGGATCGATACCATTATATTTCGGTAGACCTTTGGAATCCCGGAATCTTCATCTGATACAAGCTTGAGGCGCAACTGCTTTGCCAGCATGGATGTCGCGCTTCCGCGGCTGTCGTAAGGATGCTGGTGGACGGTGATGACTTCAAAATGCTCAGCCCTACTGAGCAGATCTTGGAGCTTGCTGACCAGAATGCTGAAGGGCGTCGCCGGTGACGAGCTGCTGGCTGTCTTCATTTTATTCCTGTCGCTCGAGCCCATGAAGGCCTCCAGAAAGACAGAACGAGGGTCGACAGCATGTGCAGGGGTCGAAGTCGTAAATATGTCTAGCAGGACATCCACAATGCCTGACGACATCAACTCATAGCTCGTTATGCTTTCGAGGGCGTCGCCTTCGAAATACGCAGCGAGCTGAGTAAAGAGTTGCAAGCAATCTCCGCTTCCATCGCCCAAGGTGCATTCTTTGATCTCCTTGGCAAGGCTCTTCAGGTCGTCCAACGTCTTCGCTGCTTTATCTCTAGCAGTCTTCGTTGCATCACTCTCGTGCACCTCGATGAACTTCTTTGCGCGGAGAGTCACGATATCTTCACTGTTGGGGAGCGATGAGGGGATGTAGGGCTCAGATGCGGAGGAGGACTCAGAATCATCGTCGTCATCCTGATTCTCGCTATGATCAATGTGCTCTTCATCGTGGTCGTTTTCGTCTTCGTCTTCAGAGTGCATTTCGACTTCGATATCGGCGCCGCCTTCCTGATCGATATCGGCCTCAGCAGCAGAGCTGGTACTCGCTCCCGACTCCGCATCCGGTTCGACTTCCAAGACAGCTTTGGAGTCTCTCGGCCGAAGCTCGAGAGTCTTGCAGGGCCTATTCGCCAGCTTGGAGATCTCAGAAATGACACCCTCGCGATAAAACTGATAGCGGTATATGGGCTCGAGGCGTTCCAGCAGTATCTCCGCGGCTTGCAGAGCATACGTCACCAGAGAAGCGTGGTCCTGTTGCGAAAAGATCGACGCTAGGTACGAGGCGTAGGGGACTGGGCGTAGAGACTCTTCCAGTATGTCTACGTCGAGGTTCGACAGCATTTTGAGTTGTGCCGTAAGCACCTTCTGACGTACACCTAGATTGACGGTGCTTGAAAAGGCATCCGTCAGCGTTGGAAGGAGGATAACTGCGAACCGCTTCACTTCCTTCTTGCAGTCTTCAAGGAGCTTGACGCGCATCTCATTCGAGGGCTTCATTGATCGAGCTGATAGAGGTAGGTGGTCATCGCCCGGGTAGCCTGCATCAAACAAATCGTCCACGTAGTGAAGACCTTCTGTAGACACGTCGGGGAGAAGCTCGCAGATGACATTGAGCGTCTCGAAGACCTGATCCTTTGGTCGGTGAATAAGCGCCTGCATGATGACGACGCTATCGATTTTCGCAGCGACATCTTCGGTGCCACTTGGCGGTGAAACACCTGTAAGGATCTGGTACAGGGTGTCGACGATGTTCATCTTGAACAGCTCAGCCGACAGGCGGGGACTCGCCTTTGCTGTGTATGCAAGAACTTGGAGGAACATGGTATGAATATTGGCGCCGATGAGGTTAGTCGTGCCAGGTATCAGGAGGCCCAGAATTGCTCGCAGGAGTTCGGGGCTCACCAGCTCCTCGAGCTTGTTTTCCTGATGCTTGAAGCTCTGCACTATTCTAGAGACGCAGATGCAGCCTTGTTCCACCACTTTTTGGTCGTTGTTGCCCAGAATGTTCTTTAAGATGGGCATTACGTCCCTGACAGTCGAGAACGAATCATCTGGAATATTGCGACAGCAGTTTGCGGCAGTTGTCACTGCTGTCCGCTGCGTGCTCGTTGCGAAGAAGTCAAGAAATGTGAGGCAGGCAGTCAGCCCGCCCTCACGGACGATGGAAGCTGGGAACTCTACCGAGATTTTCTCCAGAGTCTTTTCTTTATCAGCGTGCAATCTTTCGAGGTGGTGATGGACGACTTACACTCAGGCATTGTTCAGCAAGATCAATGAAGCTTATCTCGATGAGCTTGGAACAGAGAACGGGAACAGCACCGCCGTAGACTACATTGGCCGTAGCCTGGGGCAGAGCTTCCATGAGATTTGCCAGACACCTACAGGCAAGCAGCATCTGGTCGGGGTGTTGTTCGCTGGGGTCCGACATGAGCGCCACCAACTCTTTCACGTATTCATCTGCACGGAAACTCCCGGCAAGGGTGTCCTCGGTCGCCATGAGGAGCAGTTCCGAGAGGTCCTGGAGAGCAATGAGCTGCAAAGACGGATCCTTGGTTCGCAGCTGCTCGAGAAGTGTGCGTAATTTGCCCTGCTGGCTGCTATACGCTCCGGCGAGAGCTCGCAAGGCTGACGACATTCCGCTGGATCCCCGACCAAGGAAACCGCTGGGGAAACCGTCGTCGTCGTCGTCATCTTCGTCGTCGTACTGGCCAGGTGGAACGTCTCCCATGCTATCGTCACTCATATCTGGCCGACCGCCGTCCGTTCCGCCCTCGTTTTTGATGTCTGGTGCATCCTCCATAGCCTCGTCCTCATCGGGTTTGGGGTTCGACTTCCTGGAGCCGCGGCGGGAGGACGAGGGGCGGGGGCCATCTGCAGGGGGCTCGGCATTGGAGGACTTGGACTGCCGCCGTGAGCCTTCGCCTTGACCTCCACTCCTGCGACCGGGTTTCGAGCGTCGGGAAGTCGATGAGGGCTGCGATGGGGCAGGCTTCTCCTCGGCGGGGTCTGATGACGGACTGTAGACTGTTAGCTCTGCACAACGCTGCCGCGTCCCTGATACGTACCCAGCCTGTGACATTGCCAACTTGGCTTTCCCCTTCTTCGACCGAGCCGAAGGAGGTGCGGGCAGCGGGTCTTCTGCCTCGACTCTGCTGCGCTTGTTGCGGCTACCGCGAGCGGGCGGTGCCAGAGGGTGATCCTGCTGCTGCTCGGGGCTGGGCTCGCGGGGAGGCTTGCGTTTGCGAGAGTTGGTGGTGGGTGGTGCAGCGAGCGGCTGTGGAGGAGCGGCGGCGGGGGCGGCAGGCTGGTTCTGGTTTGTACTGGCGGAGCCCGCTGATCGTCTCGCGGCAGAGCGAGTGACTCTGGACGACATGAGATTCTGACTTGCTTGGTGAGGAAGACGCCTCGGCACGCAGACTGAGGCCCGTCGGCGGGCGTTGCAGCTGTGTCGATATAGCAGCGACGCAGGTGGTGGAGGAGGAGGAGATGGAGGCCAGACACAGGCGGGGCAGGCGCCGTGCGTGCGGTGAGGCAGGTGGCGAGGAGATGGTGGGGATTTACCTGGAGGAGGGCAGGTACGACGAGGGAGATGGGCCGTCACGAAAACCAGATGCTGGTCGACGTTCCCTTTCCATTAAGAGCGCGGTAGCTACGCCATAGGCCGTGCAAGCGAGTGCGGTGATTGTCGGCGCAGGGCAGGGTGAAAAGACAGACGGGCGGTGAGCAGGCGCTGAGTCTCGCCAGCAGCCGTGGTGTCGTTCTGCGCGATCGTGGTGCGGGCGCGGGCGGGGCAGGCGGTGGTGGTGGTGGTTGACCTTGACGACTGCTGCTCGGCCAATTCACCGTCGGCGATGGAGGAGTTGTCAGGGCCCGCTTATTTTAGCGGAGACGGCCAGCCTCGTCTGAGGAGCAGTTGCAGAGTGTCTTCGTGCACGTTGAGTGTCTAGAGTCTAGTTCTAGAGATACAGCATAGAGCGTTCTACCACAGGCTCTACGCTTCTGTACAGACGAGCAGTTCTTTCAGCACGCGCGTGGGCCGTGTCTCGCGCTGATCATTGACTGATCAACGAGCGAAGGGCTTGGCCAGCCTCGCAGTGACACAGAGAGCAGCCCGTGATTGCGAGCGGAGGTTGGTACTCCGTACTGATCGTTATTGTAGGTGCACCGAACTACGCTTTTGTTTTTGAAAGAGCTGAGAACCATGAAACAAGTGAGGACCTGTCTGATACCAGCAGATGAGAGTAGTCCCCAGGCCTCTGTCAAGCTGCAGAACCCATTCACACAGTACACTATCGAAAGAGTCCCTGGATCCCTGGTGTGTCAAGCGTGACGCTGCTTTGAAGCCGGCAAGATTTTCAATCAACATGACCTCCTTCGTAGGTAGGCGTGGACGTTGAGCATATCGGAAGAACGCAGTACTAAGTACGCAAGAGTATCCCACTGGAATAGACAGACTGGTGTCAATCTTCTCCAGGCTTAACGTAGATACTAAGCGAGCGGGCCATCTAAGCGAGCGGGCCACCTCGCTAGCTTTCGCGACGCGTTAGGTAGTTTATCTTAACAACATAATAAGATATATTAGAAATAACTACTACTATAGATTAAGCAATGCTTATAGCATCTTTCTAATAGGTACGCGAGTTATACCTAGTCTCTCTACAGCGCCTGCAGCGCGCTGAAGCTTGTTAGCTTGCACCTAATCGCGCCTTGCCTTGACGCGTTTCGCCTTCTAGCTGCTGCTTAACATCCTTTTAAGCAATAATTTCCTCCCCTTCTACCTTTATTAGGGTGCCCTGCTTCTAAATTCGCCTTCTTTTACACTGCCTACGTGTTATAGCGGCTTCATTTACTCTCTTAAGCCTTGCAATCTAATCGCGCATTAATGCTGCTGAATGCAGTATTACCTTAGCACCTTTTTTAAGCTAGTTAACAGCCATAAGGATAGAAGCAGGCGACAAGCTCTTATGCCTTTAAATGCGATCGCGAATTAACGTTGACTAAGCCCCTAGCTCACGCGCGTTACTTGGTGTTTTGGCTTCCTATAGGGTAACCTCTGCTACAGGTGGTATTGGCGTACAAAGCTTTATATCAAGCTTTAATAGTACTGCCTCTAGACTATATAGAACAAGGCCAGCACCTCGGAAGCTTAAGCAGATATTCTCCTTTGTAATTAACTAATTATACGCGGCGTAGAAGGCTAGTAGGAACTCAAGCTTTGTAATATAGTTAATGTGATTGCGGATTAGGCTGCTAACCTAGTGCCCGTACACACGCTTCAATAGCGAGAAGCAGCTAATATTAAGCGGCTGTAGGAGATATAATAAATACAACGGCATATAGAGAGTATAGATCTTATTCTCCTTATAGAGCTCCTGGAATTTAAGCAAGTTATAGCTCTTATAGCTATTAATTACTAGCAGCTGCTATATACCTACACGACAATCCTTTATATACTTAATAAAGTGCTCTAGCTATGCAACTCCTAGCCTGTTAGTAGTCTAGCCATTCTCGCTTAGCGCAATACACTAATCGCGCAGTATATCCTCCTAGTACTAGGTAGAGAGATAGTGCTAGCCAGCAAAGATAATAAAGGGTGGGATTACCCAGCCAGCAGCGTTGATACCCTGGATTACTGTAACCTATTCGCGATTACCTAGCTAGATTGCTTTTACTTAGCCGCGTCTCTTAGAGCTAGTAACTACAAGCTAAGCTAATATCTTGCCTATTATAAAGCCTGTCTTATTAAAGTTATATATATCCTCATTACAGATCCTATACGTCGCTTTAGTACGCGCTACTAGGTTAAACCACGCGCCAATAAGCTCTAGGTCCTCGCAGAGAGCTCGCTGTCGATTATAGGGTCGATTAAATCGCGTAGTAAGGCTTGGAGTCCGCTTAACAAAGTTCCTAGGCCAATCTCTACTAACCTCGCTAG